>CAUYRH010174050.1:0-37904 GCA_963574655.1 Perodicticus potto
AACTTAACTGATCAGGGACACAGAGGAAAGTATTGCACACAGAATGATTGATGAAAGGGAGACTGGTGCTCGCTCAGGCACTCAGCGACAACCCGCATGTATTGGGTGTTTTTATACACACTGATCAGATAAAAGTATAGAAATAGAAAAAGGAACAAACAATGATGAAACAGCAGAAGCTGCCATGAAAATTCTTTGTTCAGCACAGAAGCTGCTGGATACATATATAGTTAATCTAAATTAAACATACTTTCTCAACATCAGGCTGCAAGCTTAACCACAATAGTGTCCGGCTATCTGTACTGTCTGATAGTTCCCCAAAACTTGAAGCTTAGCCATAAATAAAAAAGAGAAAAGGACAAAGCACCTCTTCCCGTAACCTCTGCAAGTGCCCAACCCCCAGCTTCACCCTGCGAAGCCCTCCGGTTACTTCCTCCTGTGAACATGTCCACAGATAAAGAAGTTTTTCCATCTTAGGGCAACGTTCCTTGGGGAGCACCTGAGGCCATGTCACTTGCTTTGGTTGGGGGTCTGGTACCCCTCCACGCCGGCTATTTTTTTGTTGCAGTTTGGCAGGGGCCGGGTTTGAATCCACCACCCTCAGTATATGGGGCCAGTGCCCTGCCCACTGAGCCACAGGCACCGCCCTACACAAAGTTTTGAGATATCTACAGAGCATAATTTTATGTAGAATGTGACTCCACAGTAACATATTTTTTCTTTTTATCAGGTCGAATAGAAGATCAATATTTAATTAGATTTGTTAAAGAAAAGCTAAAATCAATGCCTTGCAAGAATCAAGGCTATATTTTGGATGGATTCCCAAAGACCTATGATCAAGCAAAAGATCTTTTCAATCGTAAGTTTGAGTACTCCCTTCATTTTGAGTATTTATATTCAGATAAATTGTAACTTTATTGTTCATAGTAATTGTCAATCAAAATAAAAATTGGAGAGCTTATTTATTTTTGGATTTTTGGCTCACCTTTTATTGGGTGAATAGACATTTTTCTTTGTTTTTCAGATGTGAGGCTATATAGAGATTTTTTCTTCTTTTCTTTTTCCAGACTTTTAAGTATTTTTAAAATATTTATTTTATTTTATTGTGGCACAAACACACCATGAGATATACTCTCTCTTTTGTTTCTTTTCTTTTTTTTTTTTTGAGACAAAGCCTCACTTTGTCATCCTGGGTAGAGTGCCGTGGCATCACGGCTCATAGCAACCTCAAATCTTGGGCTTAAGCGATTCTCTTGCCTCAGTTTCCCAAGTAGCTGGGACTACAGGTGCCTGCCACAACACCCAGTTATTTTTTTGTTGCAGTTGTCATTTTTGTTTGGCAGGCCTGGGCTGATATTCAAACTTGCCAGCTCTGGTGTATGTGGCTGGTGCCCTAACCACTGAGCCATAGGCGCTGAGGCTACTCTCTCTTTTCTTTTTAAGACCAGAGTCTCACTTTGTCGCCCTCAGTAGAGTGCCATGGCATCATAGCTCACAGCAACCTCACACTTTTGGGCTCAAGCAATTCTCTTGTCTCAGCCTCTCGAGTAGCTGGGACTACAGGCGCCTGCCACAATGTCTGGCTAGTTTTTATTTTATTTTTAGTAGAGATGGAGTCTTGCTCTTGCTCAGGCTGGTCTCAAACTCCTGAGCTCAAGGGATCCATCTGCCTTGGCAACCCAGAGTGCTAGGTTTACAGATGCGAACCATTGCCCCTGACTAGGATGCATTTTATCATCTATCAGTGCACATTTAGGTTGTGAGAATATTTCTGAAATACGTGTTCTAGTTATGGCTAATTTTCATTAGTGATTGTTCTTTGAGATATTTTGATATTTTTTTTTTTTTTTGCTGTTTTTGGCTGGGCCTGGGTTTGAACCCGCCACCTCCAGCATATGGGGCTGGGCGCCCTACGCCCTTGAGCCATAGACACCGCTCAGATATTTGGATTTTTTGGGATGTAATCCATAGTAGTAACATGGTAATATCCACAATGACAAATTTTTTTTTTGTTTTTTTAGAGGAAGATGAGGAGGAGGAAGAAGAAGTCAGAGGCAAAATGGTTCCCTATGATAAATTAATTATACCTGGTAAGTTTAAGGTATTTCTCCAAGATCACATTTAAAATAGAAATGCTGTTCAACATTTCTTTTGTGCAAAGCAATCTTTTTGAGTTAAATAAAGTAGGTTTTTCTTTCTTAGAAAAACATTCAAAAGATACAGTCAAGCACAAAACTTATAAACTAGACAATGCACTAAGGGTGAACATCAGGGATATTAAAGTTCTGGAAGGAATAGAAATCCCTGTGAGAGCATTTGTTCATGTAGTTCTGGGCTCTGTAGTGTAACAAAGTACAAAGCAGCAAATGTGTTGATGGTTTGGGTTCTGTGTCAGTTGGTGAGACCAATAGGGACTGGGCTACCACAGCCCCTTTCTCCTCATATTTTGGTGCTAGCTATGCCATCATCTTTTCTAGAAGACATTGAGAGCCTGAATTGAGACTGGGCAAGTAAAGGGCTTTTTGGCTCACTGTTAACTCCACAGCAGTTTTGGTCTATCACATAATTTACATGGAAGTTTCCCAAAGTACTTTGAAAGCAAAGCATAAAGAACTTGTTCTGCACAACAGGATTGACTTATGCTAAGCCTTCCTTCCTTCCTTCCTTCCTCCCTCCCTCCCTCCCTTCCTTCCTTCCATCTTGCCCTCAGTAGAGTGCCCTGGAGTCATAGCTCCCAGCAACCTCCAACTCTTGGGCTCAAGCGATTCTCTTGCCTCAGCCTCTTGAGTAGCTGGGACTACAGGTGCCTGCCACAACACTTGGCTATTTTTAGAGGTGAAGTCTCACTCTAGCTCAGGCTGGTCTCGAAGTCGTGAACTCAGGCTATCCACCTGCCTCGTGCTCCCAGGGTGCTGGGATTACAGGCATGAGCCACTGAGCCTGGCCCTGAGCAGGCATTTCTTATTTATTTATTTATTTAGAGATAGGATCTAAAGCTGTTGCCCTGGGTAGAGTACCGTGGCATCATACCTCACAGCAACCTCCAACTCTTGGGCTCAAGCAATCCTCTTGCCTTGGTTTCTCTAGTTTTAGTAGAGACAGGGGTCTCACTTTTGCTCAGGCTGGTCTCAAACTTATGAGCTCAAGCAATCCAACCACCTTGGCCTCCCAGAGTGCTAGGATTACAGGCGTGAGCTACCATGCCCAGCCTGAGTAGGGTTTTCTTCTGACCTTCTCATGAACTTTATTTTTATTTTTTCCATGTGCCCCAACCGGAAGTACAACCTTCCTATGAACTTTAAAAAGTGTTCTTGTTGGTGGGACATGCTGGCTCATACCTATAATCCTAGCCCTCTGGGAGGCCAAGGCAGGAGGATCCCTTGAGTTCAGGAGTGCAAGACCAGCCTGAGCAAAAGGGAGACTCCCGTTTCTACTAAAAATAAAAAAAATTAACTGAGAGTTGTGGCAGGCCCCTGTAGCCCCAGCTATGCAGGACGCTGAGACAGGAGGATGGCTTGAACCTCAGAGTTTGACGTTGCTATGAGCTAGGATGATGCCATGCTACTCTAGCCTGGGACAGCAGAGTGTCTCAAAAAACAAAAAAAGTATTGTTGTTCATAGTCTGTTTGCATGAGGTACACTCATAGGGAATAATTTTGAGTCATATGATTAATACAAGAATAACAGGCCGAGCCTGTGGCTCATCAAGTAGGGCACCGGCCTCATATGCCGAAGGTGGCGGGTTCAAACCTGGCCTTGGCCAAACTGTAAAAGCAGACAAATAGCTGGGCCTTGTGGTGGGCGTCTGTAGTCCCAGCTACTCGGGATGCTGAAGCAAGAAAATCACTTAAAACCCAGGAGTTGGAAGTTGCTGTGAGCTGTGTGATGCAACGGCACTCCACCGAGGGCGATAAAGCGAGACTCTGTCTCTACAAACAAAAAAAAAAAAAAAAATGAATAAGTAATTTGGCTAGGCAAGGTGGCTCACGCCTGTAATCCTAGCACTCTGAGAGGACAAGGTGGGTGGATTGTCTGAGCTCACAGTTTTGAGACCAGCCTGAGCAAGAGCGAGACCCCGTCTCTAAAAAAATAGTCAGGCATTGTGGTGGGTGTCTGTAGTCCCATCTAGTTTGGAGGCTGAGGTGAGAGAATTGAATCACTTGAGCCCAAGAGTTTGAGGTTGCTGTGAGCCATGACACCATAGCACTCTACCGAGGGTGACAAAGTGAGACTCTGTCTCAAAAAAAAAAAAAAAAAGCTATTTTCAGCAACTTAGCGCAAGGCAGAAACTAACATGAGTCTGCTCACAGGCATCAAGTTTGTGGCTGTGGTGCTCTCTTCTTGGTCCAGAGACAGCTTTCAGAAAAGCTGGTGGGAGCACTAAGACCCCCAGAGAGCAGTCATCCTGAGGATGGATATTTATTGTTTGTTTGCCCAAGGGCTCTGAAACAAGGGGCAGAAACATGAGATGCCAAAGGAATAGATTGTGTCAGATTTCCCATTAATTTAAATTTGTATCTCAGAACCATTGTTTTCTCGGGGTTGACACTGTCCAATGAGCACACAGTGAGGGCAGGACTGCTAACACCTACACAACACACTCACATCAACTAAAGCTTTGCTTAATATTGGTGCAATTTTTGGAAAAAAAGAAAAATCTTTTTCCCAGGGGGGGAAAAATATGTGCCTCAGAAAAAGTTAAAAAATAAAGTTGGTGGCTCAGCGCCTGTGGCTCAAGTGGCTACGGCACCAGCCACATACACCTGAGCTGGTGGATTCGAATCCAGCCCGGGCCACCAAACAACAACAGCTGCAACCAAAAATTACCAGGCATTGTGGCGGGCGCCTGTAGTTCAGCTATTTGAGAGGTGGAGGCAGGAGAAATGCTTGAGCCCAGGAGTTGGAAGTTGCTGTGAGCTATGATGTAACAGCACTCTACCCAGGGCAACAGCTTGAGGCTGTCTCAAAAAAACAGGAAAGTTGGTTACCCTAAATGACCCAGTCTTGTCAAGTTTTTGAGTTTGATCACTTCTGGGTACTGTTCACTCTTTGCAAAATCATAATGTTTCCTCTGAGGTAACTGGATAAATTTCAGCTCAACTAATAATTTGTGAAGTGCCAGGCACTCACTGAGCCTTTTCACAATCATGCAAAGCAGGAATCCCATTTATGTCTACCTGATCCAGAAGCTAAAGCCAAGTGATTAATCCAAGACCACTTCCTGGGTAAATGAAAGAACTTAAATTCAAACTTGGATCTTCTCACTCTACTGCCTCCAAAACACAGAATTAATGAAAGATAATGTCATTAATTAATGAAAGATAATTAATTAAAGATAATCATATAATTCAAGATAAGATTGATGATTCTCAATCATGGTCCACTGGGCTTCCCTCTCTTTGTCAGACACAGTGCAAATATGTCTAAGATATAATCTATTTGAAATGTTTAGTCTGTTGTTAGTAAGTCACCCTCTTTCCAGAGAATTGTCTTTCTTTTCTCTCTTCCTGAAAGAAATGAGAACATTTTTGCATTCGTACTTGTGGGATTTTAATTGATGGAGGTCACTGAGTTAGGACACAGATAGGTCAATGCCATTGAAAGGAGAATTTGTTGCTTAAATTTCCCAAGAGAAGGGAGAACATCATCCCACAAGAGTCCATGTGGGCAGCTCCAGGTTTGCTCAGGAGGCAGGAAGAGGGAGGAGAAGGTCGAGGCCAAAGCCTTTGTTGGGGTTTCTATGGGAAACGCAAGGCAGGCTCCAGTAAATGGCTTACGACTGGCTGTTGTGAGCTCTGTGAGAGGTCCGTTGTTCCCTGGTGCCTGGTCTTGGGATGATTTAGTGAACAGGAAACACTGACCTGGTGTGTCCGAGTTAGATAGAGGCAGTAGGGGGCTTGCATATGAGAGGGATTCTCCCAAGCAAACTACTTACTATCTTTAGGTGTTAGCTAGCCCTGAGAGGGGCAGTCTTTTCCCAGATCTGTAGGACCTTCCTCAAGACAATAAAAAATATGATTAATACGAGCATCCATGCTGCTGATTTTGCTCAAATCCCCCCTGATTTGAGTGATGACACATTTTACTCTATAATAATCCAAGTTCTAGGTGGTGTGCTCTTATTGACTGATCATTGTACTTTACCAATGCTATTAGCTTATATCCAGGGTAATTTGTTTCAGATTTCCTAAGTGAAGGTAACAAGTTTGAAATTATATCTACCTGACAAATATGGAAAAATTCTTTAAAATATAGACTCTCACATGACCCCAGATAACCACAGTGATTTCCTTGTTATGTACAATCTTACCAAGCAGAAATCTATTACTTGCTAGCAGCACCCATAGCACAGTAGTTATGGGGCCGGGCACATGCCCTGAGGGTGGCGGGTTCGAACCCAGACCAGGCCAGCTAAACAGCAATGACAACTGCAACAACAACAACAAAATGGCCGGGTGTTGTGGCAGGTGCTTGTGGTCCCAGCTGCTTGGGAGGCTGAGGCAAGAGAATCGCTTGAGCCCAAGAGTTGGAGGTTGCTATACGCTGTGACACCACGGCATTCTACCGAGGGTGACAACCACAGTGTCTCAAGAAAAAAAGAAGAAGAAAAAAAAAAAAAATAAATCCATTACTTGCTATCCACAGTTAGCCAGTACAAGGGTAATAGACTTTCTGAATAATTATCTCAAGATATTGCAATTTTTTTTTTTTTTTGAGACAGAGTCTCACTCTGGCACCCTTGTTAGAGTGCCATGGCCTCATAGCTCACAGTGACCTTCAACTCTTGAAGGTCCTCTTGTCTTAGGTTTTCTATTTTTGCAGTTTTTGGCTGGGGCTGGGTTTGAACCCACCACCTCCGGCATATGGGGCTGGCGCCTTACTCCTTTGAGCCACAGGCGCTTCCCTGGGTTTTCTATTTTTAATAGAGACAGAGTCTCACTTTTGCTCAGGCTGGTCTTGAACTCAAGCAATCTGCCTGCCTCAGCCTCCCAGAGTTGCAAAATCTTCTGAAGTTCTCTCTGAATCATAAAGAGAATGAATGAACATTTTAAAATAATCATCCAGACAAGGAAAGCATATTTTATCATATTAAAATTCTTTTAAAATGTGAAGGCTAAGGATGTCACTAATTGTAATACATGTATTTGATTAACTGGAATTTTCCATCTCCTGATCATTCTAGAAAAAATATATAATATTATATTTTGAGATTATCACAGTATTATTTTTTTTTCTGAGACAGAGTCTCACTTTGTCACCCTCAGTAGAGTGCCATAGTGTCATAGCTCACAGCAACCTCCAAGTCTCGGGCTCAAGAGATTCTCTTGCCTTAGTCTCCCAAATAGCTGGGACTATAGCCGCCCACCACAACCACAACGCCTAGATATTTTTAGAGATGGGATCTTGCTGTTGCTCAGGCTGGTCTCAAACTTGTGAGCTCAGGGCAAACCATCCACCTCAGCCTCCCAGAGTGCTAGAATTACAGGCGTGAGCTACCGTGCCTGGCCCAAATTATCACATTATTAACAGAATTAATAAATTTCATCTAGGTAGTGATAGCACACACCTATAGTCCCAGCTACTTGGGAGGCTGAGGCAAGAAAATCTCTTGAGCCTAATAGACTGAGGTTGCTGTGAGCTACGATAATGCCAAGGCACTCTACCTAGGGTGGCAGAGTAAGACTGTCTCAAAAAATAAATAAGTAAATAATTTTATTTTAGGCTGGGCACAGTGGCTGATACCTGTAATCCTAGCACTCTGGGAAGCCGAGGCAAGTCAATTGCTTGAGCTCACAGAGTTCAAGACCAGCCTGAGCACAAGTGAGACCCCATCTCTACTAAAAATAGAAAAAGTGAGGCAAAAGGTTCACTTGAGCCCAAGAGTTGGAGGTTGTTGTGAGCTATGATGCCATGGCACTCTACCCAGGGCTACAGCTTGAGACTCTGTCTCAAAAGAAAAAACAAATTATTTTATTTTTAGAGCTGGGGTCTCACTCTCACTTGGGCTGGCCTCAAACCTCTGAGCTCAAGGCATCCACCCACCTCAGTCTCCCAAAGTTTTAGGATTACAGGCATGAGCTACCATGCCTGGCTATAAATTTTCATCTATTAATAGATTTCTGACATCATGGAGCTTAAATTATTTATATTTCCAGTGAATCCATTGACATAATTTTGATTTCAGTACTGTACCAGCATTTTGGGGTTCAGATATTTCTTTCTTTTCAAAATGTATGACTCAGGAAAATCCAGGGGTCAAAGATGAGCACAGCAGGTCAGATCAGTATGGATTTACAGAATATTATCCACATCCTCAGTCTTCAGCCCTTGTTTTCACTATTAACACACATGGCAGATGATATTCACATGCCTTCCACATGCGTCATGGGCATTTCCTCTCTGGGCTCTCCCCTGTACACTTAACCTTTCTCAACCACTCAAGAAAGCTGATTATTATAGGCTATGAGTTGGGTATTATTATGTGCTGAACTAATACAATTTTAGAGTAAAAGTCAAATTATTCCCAAGTTTTGTTATCAAGGTATCAACTTATTTGCAATACACCTTGGACACTGACCTGGGCACCAGTGCTCTCTGGTCCTGTTTTTGAGAACACCTGAGAATAGCAACCATACTTGGAAAGTTTATTTCACTGACGCACATTTTACTCTCTCATTTGCTCAACAAATATTCATTGAATTTGAACTAGAAGTTGGAGAAACATTTAGACGGGGCTGGGCATGGTGGCTCACTGAGGCTGTAATTCTAGCACTCTGGAAGGACAAGGCAGGTGGATTGCCTGAGCTCACGGGTTCAAGATCAGCCTGAGCAACAGTGAGACCCCATCTCTAAAAATAGTCTGGGTGTTGGGCGGCGCCTGTGGGTCAGTGGGTAGGGAGCCGGCCCCATATACTGAGGGTGTTAGGTTCAAACCCAGCCCTGGCCAAACTGCAACAAAATAATAGCTGGGCATTGTGGCAGGTGCCTGTAGTCCCAGTTACTTCGGAGGCTGAGACAGGAGAATCGCCTAAGCCCAGGAGCTGGAGGTTGCTGTTAGCTGTGTGATACCACAGCACTCTACTGAGGGCAATAAAGTGAGACTCTGTCTCTACAAAAAAAATCACACAAAAAAACAGCCTGAGTGTTATAGCAGGCACCTGTAGTCCCAGCTACTTGGGAGGCTTGAGGCAAGAGAATCACTTGAGGCCAAGAATTTGAGGTTGCTGTGATTTATGTCACCACGGCACTCTACTAAGGGTGACAAAGACCCTGTCTCAAAGAAAAAAAGGAAATTGATCAATGTCATTACTATGATCCATGTGTCAAATTTGATAAAGCGCCTGACCCTATTGTATTGAACATAAATGTTTCATAACCAATGGCATTAATTGAGGAAAGAGATGGACCCATGGAAATTAAATTTCAAGGGGAATTTAATTAATTATACAATGCACTTTTATAATTTGGCAATCTGGCCATCAAAGCAGTTTGCTCACAGCCATGGCTCTCTTTGGAGCCCTATAATAATTGTACTGGAAGGATTGACTAGGAAGCTGGTGATGTAACATGGTTTTCAGACATTTGCCATGTACAATTTCCACTGATTTTATTGGAAGGAAAGAGGGGAGAAAGAAAGGAAGGAAAAGAGATTGCACAAAATACTGATGGGTTGGATTTCACAGGGTGGTCACTGGAAATGTGATTTGCATGTATTTGTCCTTCATGAGAGGCAGCAAGTCGGCCAATTTGACAGGTTATTTGTGGCAATAGGAAGTCACTGCCGGTAACCAGACATTTTGGTTAGCAGCAGCTTTGCTAGTTCATTTGGTTTTACCAGCAAGCACCCTTCTAGTTAGCTCCGCTGTATTGTGCCAATTCTAGAGCTGCTTCTTCTCCCCAGAATTCGTCTGTGCACTGGATGCTTCCAATGAGTTTTTGAAGGAGCGGGTGATAAATCTTCCTGAGAGCTTGGTGGCAGGGACCCACTACAGCCAGGACCGATTTCTCCGGGCTCTGAGCAACTACCGGGACATCAATACCGAAGATGAGACTGTCTTTAATTATTTTGACGAAATTGAAATCCACCCGATACATATTGGTATGAAATGAATTCAGGGATAATATGAGGGTTGAGAGGCAGGACTGCCCTGTACTCCCAAGCAAACCCTGGTGCACATCTAACTGGGATTATGAAGCTAAGGGAGAGTGGAGAAGTGCAACCATGTGCCAGGGCACAGGAAACCACAGGATAAACACAGCATGCCGGGGGAGTCATTTTACACAGGACTTGGTGGTGGGAGGGTGTTATTATTACACAAAAACATATGGATATATTGTGTACTCATAAGATAAATTGGCATATTTTTTGAAGGATACTTCAAGGAAACATGTTTTTGCTGCTGGCTGCTTTGGGCCATTCCCCTAGGTTCCTTATGGGCAACATTCTGTCCCTGTCATGTTGCCAGCAACTGGTGCTTTTCACAAATGCCCTGTTGGCCTTTAGACCAGCCAGCCCACCCCCATAGCTACCCAGAAAAGCAAATAGCTCTTCATGACACTCCTGCTTGTTTCCTGTAAACACATGACTCAAGAGCTTAGCACACACCAAGTAAATATGACCTTGCATCAACCTCATCATCATCGTTCCTGGCTCCAAAGTTCAGCTTTTATAGCTGTTTCTAAAACTCCCATTGGCTTGGTCAACCCCTGAACTTCCTTTCTGGTTTTCTGTATATTGCTTATTCCTCTTCTGGGTTTGATTAGAAACAACAAGCCTCCTGCCTGATGTAAGTCATTTGCCTAGTCAACCCATTGGGCCTCCTGGACCTTCTTTCTACCACTAGATGGGACAGCATTTGGATCCTCAAGTATTAGGAGGCTTAGAGACAAGGGCTAATACCAGAAGGAGGCAAAAGAGCTGATGCCAATTCTGGCTCTGCCTCAGTTTTCTCATTTGTGAAATAGGAAAGTAATCAGGTTTACAGGGTTGAGGGTTGTTAAAAATAGTAGCAATAAGGGGTGGTGCCTGTGGCTCAGCAAGTAGGGCGCCAGCCCCATATACCGAAGGTGGGGGGTTCAAACCTGGCCCCAGCCCAAACTGCAAAAAACAAACAAAAAAATAGCCGGGCATTGTGGTGGGCGCCTGTAGTCCCAGCTACTCCGGAGACTGAGGCAACAGAATCACCTAAGCCCAGGAGTTGGAGGTTGCTATGAGCTGTGTGACGCCATGGCACTCTACCGAGGGCAATAAAGTGAGACTCTGTCTCTACAAAAAAAAAAAAAAAAAAAATAGTAGCAATAAGAAATAAGGTTAGGGGCTCGGCGCCTGTGGCTCAATGAGCTAAGGCGCCAGCCACATACACCTGAACTAGCGGGTTTGAATCCAGGTCGGCCCGTCAAACAACAATGACGGCTGCAACCAAAAAATGGCCGAGGATTGTGGTGGGCACCTGTAGTCCCAGCTACATGGGAGGCCGAGGCAGGAGAATCGCTTGAGCCCAGGAGTTGGAGGTTGCTGTGAGCTGTGATGCCACAGCACTGTACCCAGGGTGACAGCTTGAGGTTCTGTCTCAAAAAATAAAAAAAGAAGCTTAAAGAAATAAGGTTGGGGCTTGGTGCCTACAACTCAGCAGCTAGGGTGCCAGTCATGTGCACCAGAGCTGGAAGGTTTGAATCTAGCCCAGGCCTGCCAAACAACAATGACAACTACAACCAAAAAATAGCAGGGCGTTGTGGTGGGCACCTGTAGTCCCAGTACTTAGGAGCTGAGGCAAGAGAATGGCTTAAGACCAAGAGTTTGAGTTGCCGTGAGCTGTGACACGACGACACTCTACCCAGGGCAACAACTTGAGACTCTGTCTCAAAAGAGAAAGAAAGAAAGAGAGAGAGAGAGAAAGAGAGAAAGAAAGAAGAAAGAAAAGAAAGGAAGAATGAAAGAAAGAAAAAGTTGGGCTTAGTGCCTGTAGCTCAGTGAGTAGGGTGCCGGCCACATACACCAACGCTGATGGTTTCGAGCCTGGCCCGGGCCTGCTAAACAAGGACAACTGCAATCCAAAAATAGCCAGGCATTGTGGTGGGCGCCTGTAGTCCCAGCTACTCAGGAGGCTGAGGCAAGAGAATTGCTTAAGCCTAAGAGTTTGAGGTTACTGTGAGCTGCGACACCATGGCAATCTACTGAGGGCAACGTAGTGAGACTCAGTCTCAAAAACAAACAAACAAAAAAACAAATTTCAGGAAAGTAGTGATTGTCACCTTTTCAGTAAAACCAAAAAAATTGTTTATAGACACATAAGGAGAGTACTTATAGAGAAATGTTGAAAAAAACAGAAATGACGGGGAGGACTGAATAAATGGCCATTGAGTTCCTCTCTCATTTTGTGCCCATGACCTCTTCTCCACACTGACAACTGACAGAGAACATAAAAGCAAAAGGGAGAAACATGAGGAAGGACGGGGAGGAGGGTGTCTCAAGACCAGGAATGCTACTGACCTCAGAAGGGTCTGGAAAGCAGGCTTGGAAAGGTGCTGGGAGCCACATTCTCTCTGTGTGTCTGGACCCCACTCTCTCTCTGTCTCTTTCATCTCTCTCTGGCCCAGACAGTCTTCTCTCGCTCTTCTCTACCCATGTGGTAGATTGAGGCCACCCCAAAGCCCCAGAGGTACGATGTTACACTGGGAGCCAAGCCCAGAGCTGGACTTGACTCTAATTCCACATTCCTAGAAGTGTTACCAAAGTTTGGCACTTGTCACAGATGTCACATCAGAAGAATATGGACAAGCGGTTTGAGAAGGAAAGACAAGTTTATTAATTTGCCGGCAAATCAGGAAGTTGGCAGACTCCCATCTGCATCTGAGCGAAAATGCAGAGCTTTTATAAAGGGAAGGTTTTCAGCTTCAGGCTATTGCTGTTCAGCTGTAGTTTATGGGCTGGTTCTGACTCATCCCATCTTTCAGCTAAGATAATCTTGTGACCTCTACACAGATAATTCCCTTAAGCCCTTTCCAGTGGTACAGAGCACAAAGGACACTCCCCTGCCCCTCTTGACCTTTGGCCTGAAGCAGGAATGCAGGTTTAAGTTCCAAGAAAAGTGGTGGAAATTTTAGAGAAGTGTTTTTCAACCTTTTTTATTGCACTGCACGCTCCTTTCAACCTTTTTTATCTCACCACAAATAATTAATTAATTAATGATCTTTACACATTTTTACATGCACCTAATATCCTCTCATGGCAAACTGGTTGAAAATCAGTTTTAGAGGCTCAGCGCCTGTCGCTCAGTGGTGAGGGCGCTGGCCACATACACTGGGGCTGGTGGGTTTGAATCTGGCCCAGGCCTGCTAAACAAATCGCAACTACTACAACAACAACAAACAAAATAGCCGGGCCTTGTGGCAGGCGCCTATAGTCTCAACTACTTGGGAGGCTGAAGAAAGACAATTGGTTAAGCACTGATTTTGAGGTTGCTGTGAGCTGTGACGCCATGGCACTGTACTGAGGGCGACAAAGTGAGACTCTTAAAAAACAAAATCAGTTTTAGAGACTCAGAAAACATTTTTTACCCTTTTCCAGGTTAACTCATACCACATACACACACACAAAAGGGCTAGTCCCAGTTTGGTTAGACGGCCACCCTGTGTAGATCCTTTGCTCCAGGGTCAGGGTGGACTATTCCTAGGGGAAAATTGTTCCCTACAAGCCCTTTCTCCAAAAATAGAGCCATTCCCAAAACATTTTAGGGCACTAAGTGACATTAAGGCTGTCCTTACTCAGAGGAATCAGAGACAAACACATTTAAACATCACAGTCAGGTAATAAGGAGGTACCAAACATGACTGTGTTTCTTTAGATTTTTATGCTTTCCCTGCTCCCCAAATAAAAGGTCTCACGTATTTATTACTGAACGAGCTTAGTTGTACATAGCATATAAACAATGAAAAAAACTATTTTTGCAATCAAATGTGTCCCAACTGTCCAGATAGTGGTGATATTTTCAACTTGATGGTAAGATGACAGGGACTTTGATGCAGCATAATAAATATGTATGCCATCTCACCTGCAGTTCCTTATAGACCCAGCTTGGTTCTTCTTCAGCATCTCTTCTTGGAGTTGTACCTGATTTTATTAGCAGTTCTCATCTAAATCCACCGGGAATGGATTTGCTTTCATTTCTTGCCCAGGAATTGCTTGATCCTGAAAGTCTCCTAAGACATGCTGAAAAATGGGAGTCAACCACATATACCACAATGACAGAGGAAGGGAGAGGTTTTTTGCTTTTTTAAGGGCATGCTTCTGCTCCTCCCCTGTTCTCATGTTAGAACCTGTCAGTGCTTCTGGCCTCGGTCAAGGCCATATACACAGAAGCAGGGCACAGCAGTGGCAGGGATGGAGGTGGGGCAGGCAGTTCCCTAGAGGCTTATCTGGAGGGGCTCAGTAAATGCATCTGCTGTACACAGCTCTTTGTAGACACCCTCTGGGCAAACCCAAGAGAGTGCTATAGAGTTTACTACTTTAGCGACTTTGTGGGGATCTCAGAGGGTTCATCAATAAGCTGTTCTTCTGTGTCTCTTTGGTCATTTTTTTTTGAGATAGAGTCTCACTATGTCGCTCTCGGTAGACTGCCGTGGCATCACAGCTCACAGCAACCTCAAACTCTTGGGCTTAAGTGATTCTCTTGCCTCAGACTCCGGAGTAGCTGAGACTACAGGCACTTGGCTATTTTTTGGTTGCAGTTCTCATTGTTTGTTAGTTGGCCCAGGCCGGGTTCGAACCCGCCACCTTCAGTGTATGTGGCCGGCGCCCTACTCACTGAGCTATGAGTGCCGAGCCTCTTTGGACTTTTTTTTTTTTTTTGGCAGTTTTTGGCTGGGGCTGGGTTTGAACCCGCCACATCCCGTATATGTGGCCAGCACCCTACTCCTTGAGCTATAGGAGCCGCCCCGTGTTTGTTTTTTTTTTGAGAGTTTTACTTTGTCCCCCTCGGTAGAGTGTTGTGGTATCATAGCTCACAGCAACCTCAAACTCTTGGGCTCAAGCAATTCTCTTGCCTCAGCCTCCCGAGTAGCTGGGACTACAGGCACCTGCCACAACATCCGGCTATTTTTAGAGACTCATACTCAGGGTGGTCTTGAACCTGTGAGCTCAGGCAATCTACCTGCCTCAGCCTCCCACAGGGCTAGGATTACAAGCGTTAGCCACTGTGCCCGGGCTGTCTCTTTGGTCTTGGTGGATTTTTATTGTGTGTGTGTCTTTTTTTTTTTGAGACAGTCTCACTTGTCACCCTTGGTGGTAGAGTGCTGTAGCATCATAGCTCACAGCAACCTCATATTCCTGGGCTCAAGTGATTCTCTTGCCTCAGCCTCCCAAGTATCTAGGACTACAGGCACTTGCTACAATGCCAAGCTATTTTTAAAGACCAGTTCTTGCTCTGTTTCAGGCTGATTTTGAATCTGTGAGTTCAGGCAATCCACCTTCCTCGGCTTCTCCAGTGCTAGAATTACAGACGTGATCCACTGTGCCTGGCCTTTGGTCTTGATATTAACATTACTCACATATTCTGAAGTTTGGACATATTTTTATTCAATCAGGCTAACTGAAATGGTTAATTTTTTTACAAATTGAAAATGTATCCTGGGGGCAGTGCCTGTGGCTCAGTGAGTAGGGTGCTGGCACCATATATGGAGGGTGGCGAGTTCGAACTCGGCCCCAGCCAAACTGCAACAAAAAAATGGCTGGGTGTCGTGGCAGCCACCTGTAGTCCCAGCTATTTGGGAGGCTGAGGCAAGAGGATCGCCAAGCCCAGGAGCTGGAGGTTGCTGTGAGCTGTGACGGCACAGCACTCTACTGAGGGTGAAAAAGTGAGACTCTGTGTCTAAAAAAAAAAAAGAAAAAAGAAAATGTATCCTGGAATCACTGATTCTCAGAAACAGAGAACAGAAGGAACCACTTCTTTTTTTTTTTTTCTTTTTGAGGCAGAGTCTCACTATGTTGCCTTTGGTAGAGTGCTGTTGCATCACAGCTCACAGCTACCTCAAACTCTTAGGCTTAAGCGATTCTCTTGCCTCAGCCTCCCAAGTAGCTGGAACTACAGGCACCTGCCACAACACCTGGCTATTTTTTGTAGTAGTTGTCATTATTGTTTGGCAGACCTGGGCTGGGTTTGAACCCACCAGCTCCGGTCTATGTGGCTGGTGCCCTAGCCGCTGAGCTATAGGCGTTGAGCCAACAGAAGGAACCTTTATCCTGCCTGGTTTCCAACAAATGCAGAGTTTCTGAAAGAAGTGTCCCAATCTTTGCTTGAATCCCTCTGGGGATGGAGAGCTTCTTATTTTTGAGATGACCCATTCCCCCACCCATCCACTCAAATCAGCAGCGATTGTTAGGACTTACAAATGCAAGTTCAAATCTTCCTACCCATGACTCTCAGACTCTGGCCTGATATTTGCCCATGAGGGAAGAAATTCTGAACTATGCTGGCAATTAGAAAACCCCAATGTGGTAATTTACATAATTTACCATCACAAGTTTATAGTAATAAAGAATTTTCCCAATTGCTGGCAGGCCTAGAATATAAGCATGTGTTGATCTCTCCCCTGGTATTTAAAGATGTAGGAAAACTTGAAGATGCTCAGAATAGACTTGCTATCAAACAGCTCATCAAAGAGATTGGGGAACCTCGAAATTATGGTTTAACAGATGAAGAAAAGGCAGAAGAGGAGCGAAAGGCTGCAGAGGAACGCCTAGCCAAGGAGGCTGCTGAGGAAGCAGAACGTGAACACAATGAGGCTGTGGAGATGGCGGAGAAGCTGGCTCGCTGGGAGGAGTGGGTAAGTGTGAGTGAGTCTGTGTGTGTGAGATACAGCGAGTGTGTGTGAATCTGTGTTAGGAGGGGCACGTGGCAATTCCACTTCCCATCCTGCTGTAGAGGATTATCATAGAAATAGCCCATGTAAGGTTTTTATTTTTTGTCACTTGTACCATTCTGGTCTTCTGCTAAATATCAATAATATTTGATCAATCACAGCTGTAATCCCAGCACTTGGCAGGCCAAGGCGGGTGGATTGCATGAGCTCACGAGTTGGAGACCAAACTGAGCAAGAGGGAGATGCCATCTCTAAAAAAACAGCCGGGCGTTGTGGTGGGCGCCTATAGTCCCAGCTACTTGGGAGACTGAGGGAAGAGGATCGCTTGAACCCAAGAGTTTGAGGTTGCTGTGAGATGAGACGCCATGGGACTCTACTGAGGGTGACCAAGTGAGACTCTGTCTCAATAAAAATATGTATCAATAACAAAAACTGCCCATTGTCAGTAGTATAATAATACACATCCCTAACCTGGAACAGTGGTTCATGCCTATAATCCTAACACTTGGAGAGGCCACAGAAGAAGGATCACTTGAAGCTCCATTCAATACCAGCCTCGCTGAAAAAAAATTGCCAGGCATAATGGCATGTGCCTGTAGTCCCCATTATTAGGGAGGATGAGGCAGGAGGATTGCTTGGGCTCAAGGGTTTGAGGTTGCAGTGAGCTATGATGTTACCACTATACTTCAGCCTGGACGACACAGTGAGATCCTATCCCAAAATATTAATAGCAATAATAATACACATCTCCATGAATGTTAATTTTTTTTTCAGACTAAGTTCACTATGTCGCCCTTGTTAGAGTGCCGTGGCATCACAGCTTACAGTACCCTCATACTCTTGGGTTCAAGTGATTCCCTTGCCTCAGCCTCCCTAGTAGCTAGGACTACAGGCCCCTGCCACAACAATGGCCGGCTATTTTTTTATTTTGTATTTTTATTTATTTATTTATTTTTTGTAGAGACAGAGGAGTTTTTTGCCCTCGGTGGAGTGCCGTGGCGTCACACAGCTCACAGCAACCTCCAACTCCTGGGCTTAGGCAATTCTCTTGCCTCAGCCTCCTGAGTAGCTGGGACTACAGGTGCCCGCCACAATGCCCGGCTATTTATTTTTATTTTTTGTTTAGCAGACCCTGGCTGGGTTTGAACCCACCAGCCTTAGTGCATGTGGCTGGAGCCCTAACCAACCGAGCAATAGGCGTCCCCTGTACAAACCCCCTGTAAATGTTTAGTATTTTATTATTATATGTTTACCTTGTGAATTGATGGGATTTCCCTCCACTTATCCATCTAACCTGGGTGATTAGCCTTATACCACCCCTCCTTAGTCATTATGTCACTATGAGTCTAATGAGTGATTTCTGCTTCTAAAAATAGCAGTTGACTCTGTCCACACCTCTCTACTGTTCCTGATCAGGGTCAGTGTTTCTCAACAGAATTATGGGGTGCCTTCTCATTGGTTTCCCCATTTCCACTCCTGTCCATCTCCAATCTGTTTCCACACCACTGGCAGGTGATTCTTCTAAAATGCAGATCCACCACTGTTCCCTGCTTAAAACTCTTCATTAGGCTCGGTGCCTGTAGCTCAAGTGGCTAGGGTGTCAGTCACATACACTGGAGCTTGTGGATTCAAATCCAGCCTGGACCCACCAAACAACGATAACTACAACCAAAAAATAGCAAGGCCTTCTGGCGGGCACCTGTAGTCCCGGCTATGTGGGAGGCTGAGGAAAGAAAATCGCTTAATCCCAGGAGTTGGAGGTTGCTGCGAGCTGTGTGACGCCAACGCACTCTACTGAGGGTGATAAAGTGAGACTCTGTCTCTACAACAAAACAAAACAAAACAAACAAAAAACAAAACAAAAAAACCTCTTCATTAGCTGGTCCTGGCAGTGCACATCTGTAGTCCCAGTTACTCAGGAGGCTCAGTAGGTAGAATCACTTGAGCCCAGGAATTCAAGGTTACAGTGAGCTATGACTGGTTTGCTGCACACCAGCCTGGAGGTTATACAGGTATTAAGAACAACAAAAGTATAGTTACATACCCTGGAAAGAGCTTTGGAGATCAATTTCTCTAACTTGTCATGCTTACATTACTGAAATATATACATTGAACAATGCAAGGATAGGGTTGTATCTTGAATGTGATGGCTATTCAAAAATTATGATCGGGTGGCACCTGTAGCTCAGTGAGTAGGGCACTAGCCCCATATACTGGGGGTGGAGGGTTCGAACCCGGCCCTGGTCAAACTGTAACAAAATATAGCTCGGTGTTGTGGTGGGTGCCTATAGTCCTAGCTACTTGGGAGGCTAAGGCAAGAGTATCGCCTATGTCCATGGAGCTGGAGGTTGCTGTGAGCTGTGACAGCATAGCACTCTACCATTGAGGGCAACAAAGTAAGACTCTGTTTCTAAAAAAAAAAAATTATGATCAAACAATAGATACTGTGATACATCATGTTGTCATTTAACCACTATTCCAGTATTAGAATAAACTCCCCTTTCAACCTACCCAAGCCAATTCAAGGAATTCTCAAGGAATTCTGACACTGGTAATTGCCAATTCTGAGGCTTGAAAGGGAGGCTGTCCAGTAGGGGTGAGGTCAGAAATGCGGACTGGAAAAGGCAGTGAGCAGAGGGGATATCGTCATAGTATCCTAGCTTTTTATAAAGTGTTGTAATGTTTTTCTCAATTCACCATTTATCCTTTAACATTATTTATTATATTTTCTCTGACTACACAAAAGCCTTATGCTTATATAGTCAAATCCATCAATCTTTTTCCCATTTCGATTTCTAGGTTTGCTGACTGATGAGAAATTTCTTTCTTTCTTTTTTTTTTTTTTTTGAGACTGAGTCTCATTTTGTTGTCCTCAGTAGATTGCCATGGTGTCATAGCTCACAGTAACCTCAAACTCTTGGGGTCCAGAGAGCCTCTTGCTTCAGCCTCTCAAGTAGCTGGGACTACAGGTGGCTGCCACAACACTTGGCTTTTTTTTTTTTTTTTTTTTTTTAGTGAGGGGGGTCTCACTCTTGCTTAGGCTGGTCTTGAACTCCTGAGCTTAGGCAATCCATCCACTTTGGCCTCCGAGAATGCTAGGATTACAAGCGTGAGCCACTGTGCCAGGCAAGGAAGTCCTTCTTTCAATCAAATACTATCAGTTAGGACTCTATCTTGCAAGTGATAGAAGAGTAAATTCAAATTGACCTAGACGTAGAGAAAATGCATGGATTCACATAACAGAAACACCCAGGGAACAGGGCTAGCTTCAGGTAAGGCTTGAGAGTGGCTCAAATGATATAACTGGGGACCTGGGATCCCCCTCTTGGCTCTGCCTTCCCTAGGTTGGCTTCATCCTTGGGCTGTATCTGATGTACCCATGTTTACCCAACATCCAAGGCCAGGAGGTAGCTGGACTGATGGGCTCAAGTCCCACCCAAACCAAACTACTAGGCTGAGAGAGAGATTTATCAGAGGAAATCAGGAATTATGATTCCTAAGAGAAAGGGCGACTGTACACTGAGCAAGGAATAACCCATGTCATTATCCCAATATCCTCTGAACTTTCTAGTGGCACTTCTATGATTTCCCTTTTCTTCTTCTTCTTTTTTTTTTTTTTAAACTTTGTTTCAACTGGGAAATTAGAAATTATCTTGGTGTAAGATGTTATCCAGTTTATTATTTCCAAATGACCAGGCAGCTATTAGAACACTGTTTATATCTTTTCCCTCCGAGTTGAAAATGCCATCATAATCACAAGGTAGTGAACATTTTTAGCAGTATCTAAATGCACTGTGGGGTATCTTGTGTGAAAAGTGATCTTTCTGACTGTACATTTTACTTCACCCCCAAATGTTCTATTTGTAGAATAAACGACTAGACGAAGTGAAACGAGAAGAAAGAGAATTACTGGAGGCTCAGTCTATTCCCCTGAGAAATTATTTAATGACCCACGTTATGCCAACTCTAATGCAGGGTCTGAATGAGTGTTGTAAGGTTAGACCAGAGGATCCCATTGATTTTCTGGTAAGAAATTTAATTTTTTAAATAACAATGTAAAAATATGTTATGTCTGAATCTTTTGTTTTTAAATTTTTTTTTGTAGAGACAGAGTCTCACTTTATTGCCCTCAGTAGAGTGCTGTGGCATCATACAGCTCACAGCAACCTCCAACTCCTGGGCTTAGGCAATTCTCTTGCCTCAGCCTCCCGAGTAGCTGGGACTACAGGCGCCCACCACAACGCCCAGCTATTTTTTTTTGTTGTTGCAGGTTGGCCGGTGCTGGGTTTGAACCCACCACCCTCGGTATATGGAGCTGATGCCCTATCCACTGAGCCCATATGTCTGACTCTAAATAGGAAACTCCTTGAGGTAGAAAAACTGTGTATCTAGTTATTTGGGAAATAGTTTCTAACACATTCACAGTTTCTAATAAGATTTTTATTATTCATTTGAAGGTAAAAATTGCGTATTTTTATTTTTAAATTATAAACATTACTAATACAAATATATGTGACTAATAATAATTAACTTGTAAATTGTTGACTTGCCTTTCTTTTTCCTTTTAATTGTAGGCAGAATATCTCTTCAAGAACAATCCTGAAATGCAGTGAAACTTTAAAGATCTTACATCATTTATCTTTACAGAGCTAGAGATCAACTTAATATTGTAATTTGAGAAACTACATTTAGAAATAATTTTGTATTTTTTGCAAAATTCTTTTTCTCTGTAAACAAATATTCTATAGAGTAGACTCATAAAAAGCTATATGGCAATGAATGACTACTTCATTACAACTATATTTGAAAGATAAATTGATTAAGGCATTTGTGCATAGCTCACAAGACAAATATTAATTTAATATTGCATTCTTTGGTCAGTTATAAGTATTCCTCCTTTGCACACTAATGTTCATAGAAATTTAATTTATAGCATGAGTAAAATCAGACTATATATTATTCTAACATGTAGGCTAATTAATTTACATGACTTGGTATGGCCTGAATACCAATGGGAGTAGAAATGGAAATAAATTAGAATGACTTATGCTTTGTTGAGTCATAGTAACTCAGATATGGTTTGTTTCTGCAAGGTTGCTTTTGAGTTCTGGGTCAGGATCCTAGCCAATTCATCAGAGATAACTGTAAACCCTTAGGTAGAAAAATTCATATAACAGGATAATTCTATTTTTTGTGATAATCAGAAAGTTGCTGATTTTTTTTTTTTTTTTTGAGACTGTGTCTTACTCTGTTGCCCAGGCTAGAGTGCTATGGCGTCAGCCTAGCTTAGGGCAAACTCAGACTCCTGTGTTCAAGTGATCCTCCTGCCTCAGCCTACCAAGAGCTGGGATTATAGGTATGCCCCACAAACCCAGCTAATTTTTCAATTTTTGCTCAGGCTTGTCTGGAACTCCTGAACTCAAGGGATCCTCCCACCTCGGACACCCAGAGTGCTAGGATTGCAGGAGTGAGCCACTACTTCCACCCTATTTTTTTTTTTCCTTTTTAGAGACGGAGTTTTACTTTGTCGCCCTCAGTAGAGTGCCGTGGCATCACACAGCTCACAGCAACCTCCAACTCCTGGGTTTAGGCAATTCTCTTGCCTCAGCCTCTCGAGTAGCTGGGACTACAGGTGCCTACCACAACCCCCGGCTATATTTTGTTGCAGTTTGGCCGGGGCCGGGTTTGAACCCGCCACCCTTGGTATATGGGGCTGGCGCCCTACCCACTGAGCCACAGGGGCCACCTGTCCCACCCCATTTTCAACAAACTTTATTATAGGCTCGGCACCCATAGCTCAAGTGGCTAGGGTACCAGCCACATACATCGGAGCTGGTGGGTTCAAATCCAGCCTGGGGCCTGCCAAAAAACAATGACAACTACAACCAAAAAAGGCCAGGCACTGAGGTGGGTGCTTGTAGTCCCAGCTGCTTGGAAGGCTGAGGCAAGAGACTCACTTAAGCCCAGGAGTTTGAGGTTGCTGTGAGCTGTGACGCAATAGCACTCTACCCACCCACCCCCACAAAAAAAACTGTATTGTATAGGTATAAGCTATCAATCCCTGTGGTGTTTCTTAGCTCTAACAATGTCATAAAATTCCTAGAATTACCCTGAATAAGAAATTAGTTTAGGCTCGGCGCCTGTGGCTCAACGGGCTAAGGTGCCAGCCACGTACACCTGAGCTGGCGGGTTCGAATCCAGCCCGGGCCCGCCAAACAACATGACAGCTGCAACCAAAAAAAAAAAAAAAAAAAATGGCCGGGCATTGTGGCGGGTGCCTGCAGTCCCAGCTACTTGGGAGGCGGAGGCAGGAGACTCGCTTGAGCCCAGGAGTTGGAGGTTGCTGTGAGCTGTGATGCAACAGCACTCTATCCAGGGTGACAGCCTGAGGCTCTGTCTCAAAAAAAAAAAAGAAATTAGTTTAGGTTTATTCTTTTTTTTTTTTTTGAGACAAAGCCTCAAGCTGTCGCCCTGGGTAGAGTGCTGTGGCATCACAGCTCACAGCAACCACCAACTCCTGGGTTCAGTGAGTCTCCTGCCTCTGCCTCCAAAGTAGCTGGGACTACAAGCGCCCACCACAATGCCAGCTATTTTTTTGGTTGCAGCCATCATTGTTTGGCGGGCCCAGGCTGGATTTCAACCTGCCAGCTCAGGTGTATGTGGCTGGTGCCTTAGCTGCTTGAGCCACAGGTGCCGAGCCAGTTTAGGTTTATTCTAATGGCATATATATTTCATCCCTTTAAATAATGTATCCTAATATAACTTCCCTATTTTTTTTTTATTGTGGTAAAATGCACATAACAAAATTTACCACTGTTACCATTTTAAAGTATACAATTTTATTTTATTTTTTATTGTTGGGGAATCATTGACGGTACAAAGAATCAGGTTACACTGCTTGCATATGTTAGGCAAAGTCCCTCTTTGTAATTTTATTTTATTTTTATTTATTTATTATTTATTTTGAAATAGTCTCACTATGTCGCTCTGGGTACAGTGCCGTGGTGTCACAGCTGACAGCTATCTCAAACTTTTGGGCTTAAGCAATTTTCTTGCCTCAGCCTCCCAAGTAACTGGGACTACAGGTGCCCACCACGATACCTGGCTATTTTTTGTCACTGTTGTCATTGTTGTTTAGCTGGCCCAGGCTGGGTTTGAACCTGCCAGCCTCTGTGTATGTGGCCGGTGCCCTACCCACTGAGTACCAGTGCTGCCTCTTTCTACAATTTTAATAGCCAGGCTTGGTGGCCTATAATCCTAGCACTCTGGGAGGCCGAGGCATGTGGATTGCCTGAGCTCACAGGTTCAACACCAGCCTGAGCCCCAGTGAGACCCCTGTCTCTAAAAATAGCCGGGCATTGTGGCAGCAGGCACCTGTAGTCCCAGTGACTTGGGATTGCTTGAGGTTGCTGTGAGCTATGGTGCAATGGCACTCTACCACAAAGTATCACTATACTGAGTGACAAAGTGAGATTCTTGTCTCAAAAAAAAAAAAAAAAAAAAAGACTCATTAAATATTATTTCAAGGCTGGACAAATTGGCTCATGCCTGTAATCTTAGCACTTTGGGAGGCTGAGGCAGAACTGCTTGAGACAGGTATTCTAGACCAACTTGGGCAACATACTGAGACCTTCTTTCTACAGAAAAATACAAAAATTAGACAGGGACCATGGCAGGTGCTTGTAGTCCTAGCTACTGGGAGGCGAAGGCAAGAGGATCACTTGAGCCCAGGAGTTGAAGACTGTAGTGAGCCATGATCGTGCCACTGCACTTGAGCCTGGGCAACAGAGCAAGATGGTCTCAAAAAAAAAAAAATAGTAATTCACATTGCTGTGCAACTACCACCACTGTCTGGTCCAGAACTTTTTCACCACCCCTAATAAAAGCCTATCATTCAGCAGGCACTCTCAAATAGCATGAATGCAGCTTCATGAGAGTCCCTGAAGCAGAAGTCCCAGATTCCTGACCCATAGCAACTATTTGGTAATAAATGTATTTTTATATTTTATTTTTTGAAACAGAGTCTTACTTTGTCACCCTGGGTAGAGTGCTGTTGCATCACAGCTCACAGCAACCTCAAACTCTTGGGCTCAAGTGATTCTCTTGCCTCAGCCTCCCGAGTAGCTGGGACTACAGGTGCCTGCCACAAGGCCCTGCTACTTTTAGAAGTGGGGAGGGGGGGGTCTTGCTGTGGCTCAGGCTGGTCTTGAACCTGTGAGCTCAAGCAATCCACCCTCCTGGGCCTTCCAGAGTGCTAAGATTACAGGAGTGAGCCACTTTGTCTGGCTCATGTGGTTTTTTTGTTTTTTTTTTGAGACAGAGCCTAAAGCTGTTGCCCTAGGTAGAGTACTAGGCATCATAGCTCACAGCAACCTCCAATTCCTGGGCTCAAGTGATTCTCCTGCCTCTGCCTCCTAAGTAGCTGGGACTACAGGCGCCCACCACAATGCCCAGCTATTTTTTGGTTGCAGCCGTCATTGTTTGGGGGGCTGGAGCTGGATTTGAACTCAACCAGCTCTGGTGTATGTGGCTGGCGCCTTAGCCGCTTGAGCCACAGGTGCCGAGCCCATGTGTGTTTTAAATAGCTTAATATTTGCAATAAATTTTTACACAGCAACAGATAATACAATGAAATAGACATCTTTTTGCTCTAGAAGCTAACAATCTGTGATGATTACCATATGGAATCAATGTTTATATCCTCCCTAAATTAATGTTGAAACTGTAATCCCCATGTGATTATATTTCTAAGTTAAATGAGGTCATAAGGATGGGACTCTGATCTGATAGGATTTTTGTCCTTGTAAGAAGAACACCAAGAAGTTTGGCTGGGTGTGGGGGCTCATACTTGTAATCCTAACACTTTGGGAGGCTGAGATGGGAGGATCCCTTCAGCTCTAGAGTTTGAGTCCAGCCTGAACAAGAGCAAGACCTCTTCTCTACTGAAAAACAGGATAAAAACTAGCCAGGCATTATGGGGGGCAGAGGGGGGTGCCTGTAGTCACAGCTACTTGGGAGGCCAAGGCAGGCGAATTACTTAGACACAGGAGTTTAAGGTTGCTGGGAGCTAGGTTGATACCATGCCACACTAGCCTAGGCAACAAAGTGAGCTAGCTTGCTCTCTTTTTACCATGTGAAGAGAGAGCAAGAAAGTGGCTGTCTACAAGCCAGCAACAGAGCTCTCACCAGAAACCGACTATGCTGGTAACTTGATATTGGACTTCCCAGCCTTGTAAACAGTGAGAAATAGATTTCTGTTGT
The DNA here is from genome assembly GCA_963574655.1 of Perodicticus potto. NCBI lineage: Eukaryota > Metazoa > Chordata > Mammalia > Primates > Lorisidae > Perodicticus > Perodicticus potto. Next base: position 26,119 of record CAUYRH010174050.1, read on the forward strand.
TTAAGCCGCCGTTGTAGTATTTTGTGACAGCAGATAAGCAAATTAAGACAGTCACCAAGTGTTCTTTTGTTTAGGACAGGTTAACTGCTGAATTCCAAACAACTGAATGGCAATATTAGGCAGATCTAAGTTGTCTTAAAACAGTGGTTCTCAACCTTCCTAATGCCATGATCCTTTAACACAATGCCTATGGGTCACGACCCACAGGTTGAGAACTGCTGTATTTTTTTTTTTTTTCCAGTTTTTGGCTCAGGCTGGGTTATGAACCTGCCACTTCTGGTATATGGGGCCGGCGCTCTACTCCTTAAGCCACAGGCGCCGCCTGAGAACTGCTGTCTTAAACAAGTATCAGAAACACTTAATGCTTTAAAAATTTTTTTTAAGACAGTCTTACTTTGTTGCCCCTAGTATACTGCTGTGATGTCGTAGCTCACAGCAACCTCAGACTCCTGGGCTCGAGATTCTTTTGCGTCAGCCTCCTGAGTAAATGGGGCTACAGGCACCTGCCACAATGCCTGCTAGGATTACAGGTGTAAGCCACTTAATGCTTGTAAGTGCCAACATGTGCTGGCCATTGTTTTATAGTTGGGGCTTAGATAGAAGTTTGTCCAATGTATTTAATGTCTCTACCTTCATGGAGCTTAAATTTTAATGAGAATGACAGAATAGATAATAAAAAAGATTGCGAGGAAAGTTACAGATGTGTAGTGACGAACACAATACAAATAAACAGTTTAGATAAGGTGGTCCAGGACAGCATTTATAAGGCAGTAACATTTGAGCTTTAACTTAACAGGAAAGAATCAGGCAGAGGAGAGACTGGGACAGATTCTGCCCTCAAAAACAGTTTTGTGTATTTTGTTTCAATACACTATGGACTTCTGTGAATTAGTTGGAATTCTTCCCACTATTTATGACATTTTTTTCTGTGGAAAATGCAATCTGAATGATACAGTAGTCCCTCCCCACTTTGCCTGGGGTCTTGCTTTCTAAGGTTTCAGTTACCTATAGTTAACCTCAGGGCAAAAACAGTAGATAGAACATCCCAGAAATAAACAATTCCTAAGTTTTAAATTGTGCACTATCCCGCTCCATCCCACTGCATATGAATCATCCCTTTGTCCAGGGTATCTACAGTCTATACTCTTGCCCCTTAGTGACTTGGTAGCCATTCTGGTGAACAGATTTGACCATGTGTTGCAGCGCACTGCTTGTGTTCAAGTTACTCTTATTTTATTTAGTAATAATAACCCCAAAGTGCAAGAACAGTGATGTTGGCATAGTTGTAATTTTATTATTAGTCATGGTTATTAATCTACCCATTCCTACTTTATAAATCCAACTTTGTCATAGGTACATGTGTGTAGGAAAAAACAGTATACACAGTGTTCGGTACTATCTGAGGTTTTAGGCATCCACTGGGGGCCTTGAAACATATCTTCCATGGATAAGGGGATACTTAAAATATCATTACACATCTGGCAGGATTGCTTATGCCTGTAATCCCAACCCTTTGGGAGGCTGAGGCTGAAGGATCATGTGAGGCCTAAAGTTCAAGACCATAGTGGTGGGAAACACAGTAAGGCCCCGTCTCTATAAGAATTAAAAAATTAGCTAGTTGTGGTGGTGCACTCCTCTAGTCCTAGCTACTTAGGAGGCTGAAGCAGGAGGACCACTTGAACACAAGTATTTGAATTTGCACAGAGACCCATCATCCTCCTTCTCAGCAGTCAGTAGAAAATAGGCACTGTGTAGAAGCTAGAGGGAGGTGTGGGCAGGGGCTCTGAGGACAAGTAAGGTGAGGGTAATAAACAAGCTTTATCTCTACTTGTGTCCTAAACATGATCTGTGAACATCTAAGTCATTATTCATTTGTGAAACTTGAGTGGGAGTTGCTAGGATTATGTAACATTCTTCTAGAGCTAAAATATGACTCCAAGACATGATTCTTACTTTCAAAGTTTATAATCTCTCATTTCCAGTCCAGATTTTTCTCCTTAACCTTGAAGCATATTTTCAATTGCCTTATAGACATTTCTAAAAGTTTCTTCAAAGGCATATCTAACTATTCTCCTGATCATATCCACATCAGCTACCATCCTCTGCTTCCTATTTCATTTACTGCCTAGCTTCATGCACTGTCACCACTGCATCCCAACAACCTTTGAAATCATCTCTATCTTTTTCTACTCCACCAACTCTCATATCCAGGATTCACTGTGCCTCCTAAAATCTCTCTTAAATTGGTCCCTTCTTTTAAGTCCTCATTTCAAGCTTCATCATCTCTCACCTCAACGGCTACAAGATCTCCTACACCTAATCTTCCAGCTTTGGAACCTTAGTTCAAATTCATTCCTTACACTTTCAGAGTGGCCTTCCTGTTTCTTTTTAGAGACAAAGTCTCATTTTTGTCACCCTCAGTAGAGTGCCATGCCGTCACAGCTCACAGCAACCTCCAGCTCTTGGGCTTAGGTGATTCTCTTGCCTCAGCCTCCTGAGTAGCTGGGACTACAGGTGCCCGCCACAATGCTCGACTATTTTTTTTTGTTGTTTTTGCAGTTTGGCCAGGGTTGGGTTTGAACCTGCCACCTCAGTGCATGGGGCCAGCACCCTACTCCCTGAGCCACAGGTGCTGCCCCAGAGTGGTCTTTCTGATACTATAAATGTAATTTCACTCCTGTTTTAAAACTTTCAATGACTCCTCCACTTACAAAAACATAAAATCTAAATAACTCAGAATTAGCTTCTGGTCTCAGATCAAAGGTCAGAACCTCTGAAAAGCCTTGTCTATCTGAAGTTGATCATCACCACTATATCTGAGGTTGACCTCCCCCATAATCCCATCACTTGGTTTATTTTACTTATGGCACTTACTGTAATCTATAATTTCCTTGTATGTTTATCTGATCACGGATTTATCTGCCTCACTACCTCCCCTTTTATAAGGTCTACGTGGATCACGGATTTAATTTTTCAAAGTGGAAAGTCACTCCCCTAGGTGAGCACAGTAATGGGGCATGCCAGGCATGCCATAACCATTTGTCAAATGAAGGTCTTATCTTCTGTCCCTCACTTAACCCTCCAGCTGTATTTCTACTCTCCTACATACCTTGTGGTTTAATCACTTCAAGTCCCCCTTTCTCCAAATACACTTTATTTTCACTTTTCTATTTTTTCAAATTGTTCCATCTACTTGATATGCCATTTTTCTCCTCTTGTCTACTTACCAAGTCCTAACTTTTTCTATCAGCGTATTTCTAAAGTTATCTCTTGTAACTTTCTTTTCTTTCTTTTTTCTTTTTTTTTTTTTTGAGACAAAGCCTCAAGCTGTCACCCTGGGTAGAGTGGTGTGGCATCACAGCTCACAGCAACGTCCAATTCCTGGACTCAAGCGAGTCTCCTGCCTCCGCCTCCCAAGTAGCTGGGACTACAGGTGCCCGCCACAACGCCCGGCCATTTTTTGGTTGCAGCCGTCATTGTTGTTCGGCGGGCCCGGGCTGGATTCGAACCTGCCAGCTCAGTTGTACGTGGCTGGCGCCTTAGCCTGTTGAGCCACAGGAGTCGAGCCTATAACTTTATTTTCAAGTATGGTTCTTTTGTTTTTTTGAGACAGAGCCTCAAGCTATCACCCTGGGTAGAGTGCAGTGGCATCACAGCTACAGCAACCTCCAACTCCTGGGCTTAAGTGATTCTCTTGCCTCAGCCTCCCAAGCTGCTGGGAATACAGGCACCCGCCACAATGCCCAGCTATTTTTTGAATATAGTTGTCATTGATGTTTGGCAGGCCCGGGCTGGATTCGAACCCACCAGCTCTGGTGTATGTGGCTGGCACCTTAGCTGCTTGAGCTACAGGCACTGAGCTAAGTATGGTTCTTTTATTTTTTTTTGTAGAGACAAAGTCTCACTTTATTGCCCTCAGTAGAGTGCCGTGGCATCACACAGCTCACAGCAACCTCCAACTCCCGGGCTTAAGCGATTCTCTTGCCTCAGTCTCCCGAGTAGCTGGGACTACAGGCGCCCGCCAACAACGCCCAGCTATTTTTCTGTTTTTGCAGTTTGGCCGAGGGTTTGAATCCGCCACTTTCAGTATATGGGGCCGGTGCCCTACCTACTCGATGAGCCACAGGCACCGCCCTCCTTTTTTTTGAGACAGAGTCTCACGTTGTTACCCCCAGTAGTGTGCCGTGTCATCACAGTTCACGAGTTTGAGACCAGTTTGAGCAAGACCTCATCTCTAATAGAATAGCTGGGCGTTGTGGTGGGCACCTGTAGTCCCAGCTACTTGGGAGGCTAATGCAAGAGGAGGAGTTTGAGGTTGCTGTGATGCCAGGGCACTCCATTGGGGGTGAGAAAGTGAGACTCTATCTCAAAAAGAAAGAAAAAAAAAAGGTTTGATGCAACTATAGACTGAAAGCTAAAGCTAAGTGATCTTAATGTCTCTAGAACGAGCTGCCTCATTCTATGGAAGGGCAAAACAAAAATGGTTTGATGCAACTATAGACTGAAAGCAAGGAGAATTAATGTCTATCTCTTCTTCACTGCCTTCTGAGATGCCTGGCAGAGGACAGCATGAGTTGAAAAGTCTCCTTTAATTCATAAAGTATATAATTTGTGGATATCTTTATGAGCAACATTTATGTCCACAGCTTTTTTTTTTTTTTTTGGAACAGAGTCTCAAGCTGTTGCCCTGCGTAGAGTGTCATAGCTCACAGCAACCTCAAACTCTTGGGCTTAAGCGATTCTCTCACCTCAGCCTCCCAAGCAGCTGGGACCACAGGCACCCGCCACAATGCCCGGCTGTTTTTTGGTTGTAATTGTTATTGTTGTTTGGCAGGCCCCGGATAGATTAGAACCTGCCAGCTCCAGTGTATGTGGCTGGCGCCCTAGCCACTGAGCTACAGGAGCTGAGTCACAGAGCTTTAATATGTTTTTGATTTTTCTGGAAAATGTAGATCTTCGATTTTTAACCTTTTAAGGACAAATATGCTACTGGGTTTTCAACAAAAGCCTTAATGATAAGAGAGTAAAGGACAAAATAGAAGAATTAAGAATCAAATATGTCTGTCTCCAAATTAGTGCTATTCAACAGAAATGAGGGCTACAAATATAATTGAAAATTTTCTAGCAGCCACATATCAGGAAGTTAGGAAAAAATACTTTCTTTAACGTAATACATCCAAAACATTATTTTGATCTCTATTCAATGTAGAAAATTATCAGTGTGGTACTTCACATTCCATTGTGCTGAATGAAATCTATGTGTAATTTGCATTTACAGCACATCTTTTTTTTTTTTTGCAGTTTTTGGCCGGGGCTGGGCTTGAACCCACCACCTCCGGCATATGGGCCGGCGCCCTACTCCTTTGAGCCACAGGCGCCATCTACAGCACATCTTAAATGGATTAGCCTCATTTCAGGTAGTCCATAACCAAAAGTGCCAAAAGTGCCAAAAGCCTATATAATGCTGGACAGGGCAGGTTTAGCCTGTAATCCTAGTACTTGAGAGATCAAGTTGGGTAGACTGCCTGAGCTCACAGGTTCTAGACCAGCCTGAGCCAGAGCAAGATCTCATTTCTAAAAATAGCCAGGTGTTGTGATGGGCAAGAGTTTCAGGTTGCTGTAAGCTATGATGGCATTGCACTCTACTGAAGGCGACAAAGTGAGACTCTGCCTCAAAAAAAAAAAAAAAAAACAAAAAAACAACAAAGAAGTGCAGGTTTAGATCCTGAGCTTTTCCCATTCTAAACCATTAGTCCTAGAATGCTAGTGCCACCAGACACTTTTTTTTTTGAGATAGTCTCAGTATGTTGCCCTGGGTAGAGTGCTGTAGCGTCACAGCTCACAGCAACCTCCAACTCTTGGGCTTAAGTGATTCTCTTGCCTCAGTCTCCCAAGCAGCTGGGACTACAGGGGCCTGCCATAACGCCTGGCTATGCTTTGGTTGCAGTTGTCATTGTTTAGCAAACCGGGGTCCGGCTCCAACCTGCCAGCCTCGGTATATGTGGCTGGTGCTCTACTCAGTGAGCTACAGGCTCCGAGCCAGATACTTTTTTTTTCTGTGCAAAACAGAAAAATCCTGGGCCTTAGGGTGAGGTTGCTCACGCCTATAATCCTAGCACGCTGGGAGGCTAAGGCAGGTGCCTGAGCTCACAGGTTGGAGACCAGCCTGAGCTAAAAGGGAGACCCCCATCTCTAAAAATAGCCGGCCTTGTGTCTGGTGCCTGTAGTCCCTGCTACTTGGGAGGCTGAGGGAAGAGAATCGCTTAAGCCCAAGAGTTTGAGGTTGGTATGAGCTGTAACCCTAGGGCACTCTACCCAGGGCGACATATTGCGACTCTGTCACAAAAAACAAACAAACAACAACAACAAAAAAAAACAAAGAAAAACCCATGTCAAATTCTGAGAATTTACAACTGCATATTAACATATTTTAGGTCAGCCTAGAACTCAGGCTTATGAAAATATATGTGAAGATTTTGAACTTTGGTTAATGTAGCGTCCTCATATTTGTTTGATTCCTTCCTTTTCCTGCCCCCCACCCCAGTAGCTTTCTGCATATTTGTACAAGTCCGAATGCATTCTAATTTGAAGAGAGAAGGAATATGAGTAGAAGTTGTGCTTCAGGCACTTTCTCAAACTTTTACAGAGGGTAAAGAAGGAAGTAGGCTCCCAGTTCAAATGGCAGAGAGAATAACAGCTGGAAACAGCCTCAGGGAAATTATGGCCTGAATAATTTTTCCTGGGGCAGGCGGGTGACTCCAGCCTGTAATCCTATCACTTTGGGAGGCCTAGGTGCGTGGAATGCTTGAGCTCAGGAGTTGGGGACCAACCTGAGCGAGACCCTGTCTCTACTAAAAATGGAAAAACTAGCCAGGCATTATGGGCTAGGCTCCATGGCTCACGCCTATAATCCTAGCACTCTGGGAGGCCCAGGTGGGTGGATTGCTTGAGCTTACAGGTTCAAGACCAGCTTGAGCCAGAGCGAAATCCTCACCTCTAAAAATAGCAGGACCTCCTGGCAGGCGCCTGTAGCCACGTGGCTCAGTGAGTAAGTAGGGCGTCAGCCCTATGTACCAAGGGTAGCAGGTTCAAACCTGGCCCTGGCCAAACTGAAACAAAAAATAGCCGGCTGTTGTGGCGGGCGCCTGTGGTCCCAGCTACTCTGGAGGCTGAGGCAAGAGAACCGCCTAGGCCCAGGAGTTGGAGGTTGCTGTGAGCTGTGAGGCCTGGGTACTCTACCATGGGTGACATAGTGAGGCTGTGTCAAAAGAAACAAAATAATCTTTGCTAAAATCCTAGGGGTTACAGCCTTGAATGTTTCTATTGAAGGACAACTTTATCAAGAAATTCCAGTGCGCCATTTATAAAAGTAAAATTAGCTTGTGTTCCAAACTCGCTGACATCATAGTCCTATCCTGCATATTTTTCTTTTTGTTTTGAGACAGAGCCTCAAGCTGTCACCCTGGATAGAATCCCGTGGCATCACAGCTCACAGCAACCTCCAATTCCTGGGCTCAAGCGATTTCCTGCCTCCGCCTCCCAAGTAGCAGGGACTACAGGCGCCCTACACAAGGCTTGGCCTTTTTTTTTTTTTTTTTTTTTGGTTGCATCCGTCATTGTTGTTTGGCAGGCCCGGGCTGGATTCGAACCCACCAGCTCAGGTGTACGTGGCTGGCGCCTTAGCTGCTTGAGCCTCAAGTGACGAGCCCTATCCTGCATATTTTATTTATTCAAAAAACACACGTTCTTGAGCGCCTACATATAGGCATCAGGAATTCACTGGTGGGCAAAACGGATGACAAGCTCCTTTTCGTTGGACTCAGTCTGGTGTGGATAGAGGGAGTCCTAGTATCATTTCTGCATCAAGCTGTGAACTAAACAGCCCGTCTTGCATTACCACGTTAAACAGACACTACAACCCTACCAAGTAGGCACAAAGCACCGAGCGGTTGAGTAACTTGTTCCAACCTAAGGCAGCGACGCACGTGCCCCTGTTCTAAGCCCCGCGCTCCGAGACAGCGCAGGGTACACCCGCGGGCGCCTCACCGCCCCCCGCCTCGTCCCTCAGCAAGCGCCTCCCGGCCGCCCTTCCGTGTGGAGCAGCCGCCGCGACCGCAGGTGGCAGAAAGGCGGGACCTCACAATGCCCCGGAAGCGGCGCCTCGTGGACCTGGCGTCTCTGCGTTCTTCGCGCAATCCAGGACGCGTTGCCGGCGAAAGCGCCCTCGCCCGAGGTTCAGTCTGCTGCCCAGAGCCTCCCTGACCACTCGCACCCTTCATCCAACTCCTACCACGAAGCGTGGAAGTATCCGGGTGGAAATTGCCAGGGCGTAGGCGGCCTCACGAACTACGATTCCCGAGGAGGTTCGCGGCGGCGGGCGGCTGGTGCGCAGGCGCACGCACGGCGTGCGTGGCGACGTCAGCTGTTCTAGAACGTTGCTGTGGTAGCGCTCGGGCGCCATGTTAGGACGAAGGGGAAGGAGGAGAAGCGCTTAAAGCGGCGGGAGCGGGTGCGGGAGTGGGGTTGGACCCAGGGCCGAGGCAGGCCCCCCCTCCCTCCCGCCTCAGTGGATCATGCCCAGGGTGGCAGCGGCGGCGGTAGCGGGGGGGAAGTGACTGGGCGGTGCCGGCGTAGGAGACGATGCCGTTGTAAGTGATTTGTGTTCTGTTTTCTCTCGCACGCCTGCGGGGCCTGGGGGGCGTCCGGGGAAGGGGGCGGGGGCTGGGGGCGCGCCTGAGCCGGGCTTGGCCGGGTGGGGACGCAGTCGGAGCCGGGGCCCTTCCTGTTTGCTCACCCGCTCGCCGCCGAACTTCCCCCTTCCGCGCGGTTCCCGCGTTCTCCTTCCTTCCTGGCCGGGGGCCTTCTCCTTCCGGAACAGCCGGGGGGACCCCTCACTCTGCTTACACCACGGCTTCTCCGCCCTGTTGGGTAAAAAAAAAAAAAAGAAAATCCTTCAAAAAACAAAACAGTGCTGGGCGGCAGGGAAAGAAGGCCTGTGTCCACGCGGATCTGCACTCGGGGTGCGGTCTCGCCCTTGGCGCCGCTCTGGCCTTGGTCGCCCTGCGCTTGGTCCCCTCTTCCTCTCATTTCCGAGATCCCCGTGCTGTACGCCTTTCTTTTTCCTTGTTGCAGTCTGCAGGAGCACGAGTTAAAGGCCCCGCTCCGTGGGCTGTCTATTCCCATGCTCACCCCAGTCTTCCCCAGTGTATTTATGGTCAGGGGAGGGGTCCTTCCCACGGTCCCCTCCTCCGAAACGTGCTGTGCTGTGTTTTGCTTCATCCCCCTTTTTTGGGGAGGGGGATGGGGTTACCGGATTTTACCTTGCTTCCTCCTTTCGTGTGTACTGGAATGTTTTCTGATTGTAGTGTTAAAGTTACATTTATGCTTTCTGATACCCCTGCACTAATATTTCTTACCTTCTTTTTTTTTTTTTTTTTTTTAGAGGGTTTTAAAACAGTTTTTTCGCTCTCCCATTTTGAGAATGAGATGAAATTTGGTAGGTCATTGTTGGCATCAAAAAGTAGATTACAGATTTTTGTTGTTGTTACGCGTGTGTACAGCAGTGTAAAGGCCTAAATAGTGAGACTGCATTTCTTCCATGTTTAAAGATTGAAGTACATATAAAAAGGGCCCCTTTGAAAGGAGGGGCTGTTTTCTTCATCTCAGTATCCCCTAAATAAAGCATGTAATTGATACGGAAAGTTATGTTTAAATTAAATCCAAGATAAAGGTCTTTATGCCTTCCAGATACCTAATATAGTACTTCAGAGTTCTTATTTTTTCAGCCTTTTTTTTTTTTTTGAGACAGAGCCTCAAGCTGTCACCCTGGATAGAGTGCTGTGGCGTTACAGCTCACAGCAACCTCCAATTCCTGGGCTCAAGCGAGTCTCTTGCCTCCGCCTCCCAAGCAGCTGAGACTACAGGTGCCCGCCACAACACCCGGCCATTAGGGGTTCTTATTTTTTAGTACAATTTCTTTTTCACGAATGTCATGAATTACAGGTGTATAGTAATGTGTATGTTTATGTGTTTGTCTCTTTACCAGTGAGATTCTAACTTTGACACCAGCCACAATGACATCTTTTGCCTTTTACATGGTTTTAAAAAGGGTGCCTGCCTTCTCATGCCTAAACCCCACTCACCCACCCCTGTCATTTTAAAAGAGGCCTATTATTTCTTATGTGATGAAAACATTTGTTAGGCTTAAATACACAGATCTAAAATCTTGGTATTTGCAAGGTCCCTTGTCAATTGAGTCGTCATTTCATGGGGTGGTAAAAAGAGGCACTGAGAGAACTGAATGTAATGATTTTTGTGACATATCTCAGTTGAATAGGATTTAAAATAAACTTAAATGTTTGCAGTGATGCCATGTGGTGACCTTGTTAGCTTACATATTGTTGCAATTTTTGAAAAGAGTCTTTATAATAATCACATCAGCATTAAAAATGATGGGAAATGTACACTTTAAAGAAAAGGCTTCAGTAAAGAAGTAACAAATAATTTGTGTCTTCTAGAAATTCAAAGTACTTTTGTACATTTGTATTTTTTCTTAACATTCTTTGAGGTATGAAAGGTATAAATTTCCATTAAACACCTAAAGTGCTTCAAATTCTTTGTGAGTTAGTTCAGATGTATAAAAATGGAAGAAAGAACAGCAGATTTACACTGTTTTCTGGTGTGTTTCTTGAAATTTGAGCTGTATTGCCAGTTGTTCATTAGGTATCTGTACCTTTTTTCCTTCCACTGAGATTTTGAGATGGCCCTCATTTTAACACTAAATGTACTATTATTCTTTTAATAAGTGAACAATAGACAAGACTGTCTAGTTAAAGAAAAATAGACCTTCCTAATCATTACTTTTGTGTTCTGGTGCCACCCTGTCATTCATTTTGTTTCTTTGACATGTTGAATTGTGATTTCCTAGCTATATTGTGGGCTTTTTGAGAGAGGGTCTCACTTTGTAGCCCTCGGTAGAGTACTTTGGTGTCATAGCTCACAGCAAGTTGAAACTCTTGGGCTCAAGCCATCCTTTTGCCTCAGCCTCTCTGGTAGCTGGGACTATAAGCACCCGCCACAATTGCATGACTGTTTTTTAGAGATGGGGGTCTAGCTGTTGTTCAGATTGGTCTCGAACTCCTGAGTTCAGGCAATCTACCCACCTAAGCTTACCAAAGTGATAGGATTACAGGCGTGAGCCACCGCACCTGGCTGCTATATTGTGTTTTGACTTTTATTTTTAGTGTTCCTGTCTTGTTACATTTGGCGGAGTAAGCGGGGTTATGGCAAGTTGTCAGGATGAATTAAATAAAAATTATTGAAGTTTAGAATAATTACAAAGCATTTTGGTCAAGTGTTCATGTTTTGCCGAAATTTCATATGTGATTATTTACATACATGATTTTGAAATGACTTAAGAGTCATGGTGGTGAAGCGTCCAGAGATTTACTTATTTATTTATCTTTTTGAGAAAGAGCCTCAAGCTGTCGCCCTGGGTAGAGTGGTGTGGCATCACAGCTCACAGCAACCTCCAACTCCTGGGCTCAAGCGATTCTCCTGCCTCTGCCTCCCAAGTAGCTGGGAGTAGAGGTGCCCGCCACAATGCCCGGCTGTACATACACACACACACACACACACACACACACACACACACACGTACATTTTTTTTGGGGGGGGGGGGGTGGAGGTGTTTTTTTGCAGGCCCAAGCTTGAATTGAACCCGCGAGCTCAGGTGTATGTGGCAGGGGCCGTGGCGACGTGGGCCACAGGGACCCACCCAACAATGG
>CAUYRH010174052.1:0-22565 GCA_963574655.1 Perodicticus potto
GGCCAGGCGTTGTGGCGGGCGCCTGTAGTCCCAGCTACTTGGGAGGCGGAGGCAGGAGATCTGCTTGACCCCAGGAATTGGAGGTTGCTGTGAGCTGTGACGCCTGCTTGAGGCTCTGTCTCAAAAAAAAAAAAAAAAATAGAAAATTGCACCTGTAGTCCCAGCTACTTGGGAGGCTGAGGCAAGAGAATCGCCTAAGCCCAGGAGCTGGAGGTTGCTATGAGCTGTGACGCCATGGCACTCTACCGAGGGTGATAAAGTGAGACTCTGTCTCTACAAAATAAATAAATAAAGAATGAGGGCAATACATCTTAGAAGGGCTCCCAGGGGTAAATTGGCCCTAAAAGAGAACCAGACCAGATCAGGAGCTAGCTCTGAACCTCAAGGATAGTTTAAATAAACAAAAAAAAAGGGTGGTGGTGGCAATAGGTAAGACTAAAACACAGAACATGCCTCCTTGCTTTGGCAAACACAATGGTCCTCAGCCTGTCATTCCCAAGCATTCTACTGGGAAGTTGGCGGCTCCTTCTCTACACAGACTTCCACCTAGAAAAGCTCAAGAACTGCTTCCTTATAAGGAGAGACGTCGGAAGGAGAAACGGGCAGACATACCTGGATATACTTAAAGCTACAAGAGATATGGACACAAAACATAGGCTTCTATGAAAAAAGGAGCAATTAGAGAACTTACAAATGTGTAGGAATTTAAAATGACTGCAGAATGTAAATTTTCAGGAAATCTCATGAAATAGAGAAGAGATAAAAACACTAAAACATGAGTGAAGATACATAAAGGACTGATCCATATGGCCAACAATCTGTCTAACAGGAGTTCAAGAACAAGAGGACTTGAGATGGTATAGTGGATAAAATAATGCCAGAAATGATATAAACTTTTCTTGTACTAAACAATGGTATGTTCTGGCTGGTCTGAAGGAAAGTAGTGAGTTGACTGTTCAAAGGTCACTTACAGATTGTCCCTCCCCCTTCTCACTACGGCACTTGACTAGTCTTTAAAAAAACAAAGGAGGCTCGTTAAGACACCAGCCACATACACCTGAGCTGGCCGGTTCGAATCTAGCCTGGGCCCACCAAACAACAATGACGGCTGCAACCAGAAAATGGTCGGGCGTTGTGGCGGGTGCCTGTAGTCCCAGCTACTTGGGAGGCTGAGGCAGGAGACTCCCTTGAGCCCAGGAATTGGAGGTTGCTGTGAGCTGTGATGCCACAGCACTCTATCCAGGGTGATAGCTTGAGGTTCTGTCTCAAAAAAATAAAAAATAAAAAATAAAAAAACAAAGGATATGTCTCTAGATTGCATGGGTATACCAGATGCTGAGACATTTACCCTGATGAAACTTCTGAACACCAAGGATAAGAAAATCTTGTAAACCTCTAGAGATAATCAGTATTCACAATGATATTTAAAGTTTAGAGGCAAAAGATTTTTATTATGGGCATGTTAACTTCGTTTTTACAAAAAATGTCATTAAGAACACCATCATGAAATTACTTCCCAGTAAAATTCAGAATTATTTCCAAATAAAATTATCAGAACCAGGGTTAGATTGTGTCTATCTGGGGGCAGTTCCTATGGCTCAGTGGATAGGGCACCAGCCCCATATACCAAGGGTGGTGGGTTTGAACCCAGCCCAGGTCAAACTGCAATAAAAAAAAAAAATAGCCAGGCGTTCTGGCAGGTGCCTGTAGTCCCAGATACTCGGGAGGCTGAGGCAAGAGAATTGCTCAAGCCCAGGAGTTGAAGGTTGCTGTGAGCTGTGACACCACAGCACTCTACCCAGAGCGACATAGCGGGACTCTGTCTCCAAAAAAAAAAGTGTCTATCTGGTCTTTACCAGAGGACCCCTCCCAACGCCCCTAGTAAAGAATTAAAAAAAAATTTCAGAAGCGTCTGAAAGAAAAATTCTAGAAATAACTATTTGAACTACAAGATTTGAAAGATAAATATTTCCAGGTGGGTGCAGTGGCTCATGCCTGTAATCCTAGCACTCTGGGAGGTTGAGGCGGATGGATTGCTTGAGCTCACAGGTTCAAGACCAGCCTGAGCAAGAGCCAAACCCTAAAAAAAAAAAAGCCAGGGCAGCGCCTGTGGCTCAGCGAGTAGCGGCCCCATATACCGAGGGTGGCAGGTTCAAACCCAGCCACAGTGGAACTGCAAAACAACAACAACAAAAATAGCCAGGCATTGTGGCAGGAGCCTGTAGTCCCAGCTACTTGGGAGGCTGAGGCAAGAGAATCGCCTAAGCCCAGGAGTTGGAGGTTGCTGTGAGCTGTGTGACACCACGGCACTCTACCGAGGGCGATAAAGTAAAACTCTGTCTCTACAAAATAAATAAATAAATAAATAAAATAAAATAAAATAAAATAGCCAGGCTACAGGTGAGTACCTGTAGTCCCAGCTGCAAGAGAGGCTGAGGTAAGAGAACTGCCTGAGCCCAAGAGTTAGAGTTTGCTATGAGCTATGATACTGTGACACTTTACCAAGGGTGACAAACTTAGACTCTGTCCAAAAAAAAAAAAAAAAAAAAAAACAGAAAAGATAAACATGTCTCTTCAGCAGACCCTCAATGATAGTTAACACCCATGAAAGCAAAATATAAAAATTACGTAATAGAAAAGTAATTACATCCAAAGTATTATTAGACTCTGCAAAGTAATTTACTTTGTAGCCTGTATGGGACAAGCAGTGGAAGGAAGATAGCTGACAGGGTTCATAAGGACCTCCCACTGCAACAACTGTTTCTGTAATTTTGGCTGCATTGTAACTTTTAAGCACTTATTTTCATGGACATCTCATACTACAATTCTGAGTATGGAATAAGTGGTTTTAAAATTTTCCTTTCTGGACGGCGCCTGTGGCTCAAGAAGTAGGACGCTGGCCCCATATACCAGAGGTGGCAGGTTCAAACCCGGCCCTGGCCAAAAAAACTGCAAAAAAAAAAGAATAATAATAAATAATAATAATAATAAAATAAAAAATTAAAATCTTTTTTGGCCGGGCCAGGTTTGAACCCACCACTTCCAATATATGGGACCAGCGCCCTACTCCTTTGAGCCATAGGCGCCGCCCAAAATAAAAACATTAGAAAGAAAAAAAAATTGGGTGGCGCCGGTGGCTCAAGGAATAGGGCGCCAGCCCCATATACCATGGGTAGCTGGTTCAAGCCCAGCCCCTGCCAACACCGCAAAAAAAAAAAAAGAAAGAAAGAAAGAAAGAAATTTCCTTTCTGCATACTACCCCCCCCCCACACACACAAATGAACAGCAATCTAACTGTTGGTGGCAGAAGAACTGCCACATGAGTGAGAAACTTAAGGGAGGCTTCTAAGCATTTAGTACCAGGAGTCTCCTCACAGGTGTTGTGTTGTTTGTGAAGTGGCTATCATCGACCAGAGCTACATGTCAGAAATACCAGATGCTCAAGCCCCACTGCAAGTATTATAAAACTCAGCAGGGGCTCGGCGCCTGTAGCTCAAACGGCTAAGGTGCCAGCCACATACACTGGGGCTAGCGGTTCAAATCTAGCCTGGGCCCACCAAACACTGACAACTACAACCAAAAAATAGCCGGCCATTGTGGCAGGTGCCTATAGTCCCCGCTACTTGGGAGGCTGAGGCAAGAGAATCGCTTAAGCCCAAGAGTTGGAGGCTGCCGTGAGCTGTGATGCCATAGCACTCTACCCAGGGTGACAGTTTGAGACTCTGTCTCAAAAAAAAGTCTTAGCAGCTTTCCATAAAAGTCTTCAGTTCTAGGAGGAAAGCAATTTGTTCTGTAGAATCTTGATAATTATAAGCTTTCTCATTTGTTCTCTCTCATAAACAGCTTACTCACATAGTTAAAGGACATACTAAATAAAGCCTCCTCCTCAAATGAGCTGGTATTTGCCTTTTAAAATTGTATCAAAAAAAAAAGCAGCATGTTCCAATGGTGGAGAACAGTAATTCAGCCAACTCTTCATTATCTGAGGAGGAGGGATCTGGAGGATAACATTTATAAATCCAGAGATGATTCCTGATTGCATTTCACAGTAACTGTGGCAACTGCCACCTCTTTATGGGGGTTTGCTTGAGAAAAGGAAGCAAAACACTGAGGTCATCTTCAAAGTCCCCTTTAAATTTTAACAACCTAGAATTTGATAACTCCAAAGGGACTGTACATATGTTCTTCCCAGTAACCTCCAATTGCTAAGGGGTATAAGGTAAGAAGAAACTGTTTATCAAAGCAGCCTGAGCAATGAGATTCACTACTTCCCTCAAAAGACTCTGGAAGGAAGAGAATAGCTTTTGACACCTTCAAGGCCTCTCTCACACATGGGTGCAAGATGTCCAAACTTTGGGACACATAAGAATAATCTGCGCTGGGTGAAGGGCTCACGTCTGTAATCCCAGCACTCTGGGAGGCTGAGGCAGGTGTATCACCTAAGCTCACGAGTTGGGGACCAGCCTGAGCAAGAATGAGATCCTGTCACTAAAAATAGCTGGGCATTGTGGCCGGCACCTGTAGTCCCAGCTACTCAGGAGACAGGCAAAAGAATCACTTCAGCCCAAAAGTCTGAGGTTGCTGCTGGCTATGATGCCACAGCACTCTACCAGTGGTGAAGTGAGACTCTGTCTAAAAACTTAAAAAAGGAATAATCTGGAATTTTACCATTATTGTTATTTTATTCAGAAATGTGGACTCTAAGGCCAACCATTAACGATTCTGATTTAGGCTTGGCGCCCATAGTTCAGTGGTTAGGGCGCCAGCCACATGTACTAGGGCTGGTGGGTTCAAACCCAGACCAGGCCTGCTAAACAACAATAATAAAACAGCCAGGTCCTGTGGTGTGTCTCAAAATAATAAAATTAATAATATTAATTTAAAATAATGATTCTGGGTGACTAAAGATTTCTTCCTTGCATTAAAATTAAAAAAAAAAAAATGGCTGGGTGTTGTGGCGGGTGCCTGCAGTCCCAGCTTCTTGGGAAGCGGAGGCAGGAGACTCGCTTGAGCCAGGAATTGGAGGTTGCTGTGAGCTGTGATGCCACAGCACTCTACCCAGGCTGATAGCTTGAGGCTCTGTCTCAAAAAAAAAAAACAAAAAAACAAAAAAAATGATTCTGGGGCGGCACCTGTGGCTCAGTGAATAGGACACCGGCAAAAACCCGGACCTGGCAAAACTGCAACAAAAAACAGCCAGGCATTGTGGTGGGCACCTGTAGTCCCAGCTACTCGGAAGGCTGAGGCAAGAGAATCGCCTAAGCCCAAGAGCTGGAGGATGCTGTGAGCTGCGACCACAGAACTCTACGAAAGAGACAGAATAATGAGACTCTCTTAAAAAAAAAAAGATCCTGATTTAATAGGTCTATAATAGGATCCAAGAAAATGATTTTTTATTTATTTATTTATTTATTGAGACAGAGCCTCAAGCTGTCACCCTGGACAGAGTGCCGTGGCATCACAGCTCACAGCAACCTCCAAAATTCCTGGGCTCAAGCGAGTCTCTTGCCTCTGCCTCCCAAGTAGCTGGGACTTCAGGCGCCCACCACAACACCCGGCCATTTTTTGATTGCAGCCGTCATTGTTGTTTGGCGGGCCAGGGCTGGATTCGAACCCACCAGCTCAGTTGTACGTGGCTGGCGCCTTAGCCCGTTGAGCCATAGGCGCCGAGCCTATTTATTTATATTTTTGAGAAAGAGTCTCACTATGCACCCTCAGTAAGACTGCTGTGACATTATAGCTCACAGCAACCTCAAACTCTTAGGCTCAAGAAATTCTCTTGCCTCAGCCTTCCAAGTAGCTGGGACTACAGGCCCCCACCACAGTGCCCAGCTACTTTTTTTTTTTTTTGTTTGTTTAGCAGGCCCAGGCTGGGTTTGAACCCACCAGGCCCGGTGCATGTAGACAGCACCCTAACCACTAAGCTACAGGCACTCAGCCAAGAATCTAAATTTTTATAAAGAACCTAATCCAGCCTAAGCAAAAGTGAGACCCTCTACTAAAAACAGAAAAACTGAGGCAAGAGGATCGCTTGAACCATGGCACCTCAGCACTCTACCCAGGGAGGCAGCCTGAGACCCTGACTCAAAGAAAATAAAAAATAATAAAGAGAACCAAATGCAGGTTCTCAGGCACTCTGGGAAACACTGCCCATTTTGCCAAGTGCCTCTTCTCTCACCCTTCCTCAGTTGCTCCTACTAGTCCCAAACAAGTCTTACATAAATCTCTTCCAATCCTAACCATGCTTCAAAGTTTAGCTCAAATGCCAGCTACTTCTAGAAGCCTAAAAGCATGCTCATTGCTGAAAAGGACTTCCTACTCACCTACATCCTTGTGCCGTTTGCAAACAAGAGAATCAAAGGTGTCTCTTTTCACTAAAGAGCATTTCTTTGTGCAAATCTCAACCCTTAGTGGGCAGAAGACCCCTTAGGAACTAACAGTCACATATTTTACCTCTTATAATAAAACACCTACAATGCCAGGGACATTTCTGGTAAATGTCTGAACATGTCTGGAAGGTAAAGACCTTCTTGAATGAATTATCAAACAGTGACTTAATGAATGTGGTGGGCACACATTTCTTCTAACAAGTATCTAAAGCTACAAATGCATGAAACAAGAAAATTGTTCAGACTTTGTACTGTCTACAATAGTTTCTAAGTACCATAAAGTCCTTCAATTTCCTTATTTGTAAAACTAAGGGGTTTCAGATAACTTTTTAAAAAGTTCATGCAGGCTCGGCGCCTGTGGCTCAACGGGCTAAGGCGCCAGCCACGTACACCTGAGCAGGCAGGTTCAAATCCAGCCCAGGCCGCCAAACAACAATGATGGCTGCAACCAAAAAATGGCCAGGCATTGTGGCGGGTGCCTGTAGTCCCAGCTACTTGGGGGGCGGAGGCAAGGGAATCGCCTAAGCCCAAGAATTTTAGGTTGCTGTGAGCTGTGTGACGCCATGGCACTCTACCGAGGGCATAAAGTAAACTCTGTCTCTCCGAGGGAAAAAAAAAATAGTTCATGCAAGGGTGGTGCCTGTGGCTTAAAGGAGTAGGGCACCAGCCCCCTATGCTGGAGGTGGCGGGTTCAAACCCAGCCATGGCAAAAAAAAAAAAAAAAAAGTTCATGCAACACTTAATTTTGTCAAACTCCTAACATTCCAAATCTAACAAGACCACTTATTCCTCAGTTAACACACTGAATTTGTATTACACAAGCTCACTGATTCCCACCATGTACCTACTGACTAACCCTATCTCCTAGGGACTCTGAGGAAACTTAGGATAGCAGATGGTACAGAAAACACCAGCGGTTTTCTTTTTTTTTTTTGTAGAGACAGAGTCTCACTTTATTGCCCTTTGTACAGTGCCGTGGTGTCCCACAGCTCACAGCAACCTCCAACTCCTGGGCTTAGGCGATTCTCTTGCCTCAGCCTCCCAAGTAGCTGGTACTACAGGCCCCCCTGCAACAACACCCGGGGGGCCAACATTCATTCTTTCTTAAGAACAATATAGAGCAGTGGTTCACAACCCGTGGGTTGGAACGCCTTTGGAGGGGTCGAAGGACCCTTTCACAGGGGTCACAAATACATCCTGCATATCAGATATT
Organism: Perodicticus potto; assembly: GCA_963574655.1. NCBI lineage: Eukaryota > Metazoa > Chordata > Mammalia > Primates > Lorisidae > Perodicticus > Perodicticus potto. The sequence goes on from CAUYRH010174052.1 coordinate 7,603, forward strand.
TACACTATGATTCATAACAGTACCAAAATTACAGTTATGAAGTAGCAACGAAAATAATTTTATGGTTGTGGGTCACCACAACACAAGGAACTGTATTAAAGGGCCGCAGCATTAGGAAGGTTGAGAACCACTGATACAGTTTTTCAGGCGGTGCCAGTGGCTCAATCAGTAGGGCTCCGGCCCCATATACCCAGGGTGGTGGGTTCGAACCTGGGCCAGCCAAACCGCAACAGAAAAATAGCCGGGTGTTGTGGCAGGCGCCTGTAGTCCCAGCCACTCGGGAGGCTGAGGCAAAAGAATCACCTAAGCCCAGGAGCTGGAGGTTGCTGTGAGCTGTGATGCCAGAGCACTCTACCGAGGGCAATAAAGTGAGACTCCGTCTCTAAAAAAAAAGGTAGCTCCTGTGGCTCAGAAACCCAGAGGAAATCTCCCTTGCAAAGAAAGGAAATCCAGAGCAGTATAAAATGATGTATAAAAACAGCTCTTAGTGAAAAGAAGGTGTCACTTTTGTAAGATTTTAATCCAGGTATACAGGACATAGTCAACCCTAGGTCGTAAGAATGGAAGGCTAAAAAAAACCCAAAACAAAACACCACCACACAAACAAATGTAAACCAAGTCACTCTATGCCATTATTTAACATGACTTAAAAAAAATTTTTTAGAACATCTAGGTCATGCAAGCCACTCCATCAAGTAATTAACATTTTAGATTTTTCCCTTAAAAATTTCCAATGTTTTGTGGCCTATGAAAGAGAGATTATTATTATTTCTTTTTGAGACAGAGCCGTAAACTGTCGCCCTGGGTAGAGTGCTGTGGCATCACAGCTCACAGCAACATCCAACTCCTGAGCTTAAGCGATTCTCTTGCCTCTGCCTCCCAAGTAGCTGGGACCACAGGCGCCCGCCACGACGCCCGGATATTTTTTGGTTGTAGTCGTCATTGTTGTTTGGCAGGCTCGGGGTGGGCCCGAACCCGCCGCCTCTGGTGTATGTGGCTGGCGCCTTAGCCCCTTGAGCCACAGGCACCGAGCCTGAAAGAGAAATTTTAACTTAGGTCAACAGGGAGAAAGACAGAACGCACCGGGATCCAAGGATGGACAAGCGGGAACACACTGTGCCAGTTCTTACCGGACTTGGTGCCAGCCCCGGGGAAGGTGGGAGAAAGAGAGAGAGAAAAAAGGTCGCTCAGGAAGGGAAAAGACCTGCTTCCAGGCCAGACCCTACAAGGTTTCTCATTCATTCCCCGCCGCCTCCAGGCTTCTTCGCTGAACTGCTGCGCACTCACCTGTTCTGGAACACGATCTCACAGCGCCCGAGGCCGCCGCCAGGAGCCTGGGGGACGCGGGCCGGGGGTCGGCCGCGGGCCGGGCGGCAGCTGCCGGCCGAGGGACAGCAGCCGGCGGGGACGACTGGCGGCGCAGCCCGGGGGTGGGCAGGCGGCGCAGGCCGGGCGCGTCCCTCTGCAGCAGGGCGGAGCAGAGCCGCCGCGGGCTCTGATACATGCCGGGCGCCGCCGCCACAACCGCCGCGGACCCTCGCGCGCCGAGAAGCTGAGCCTGGCTGGGGCCGAGGCCGGCGAATACAGCAGACTGTCGGGGCCGCCCGAGCAGATGCTCCGAGGCCTCTTCTCACCCCGCCCAAGTCCTGGGCAGCTGAGCCCGCGAGGAAGAGGCAAACGCGCGGCAGCTGTGACGGCTGCGGCCGTACTGTCGGCAGCCGGCCGGCGAGAGCTGAGGGCAACGGGCGAGCGCGGCGCTGACAAAGCGGGCGCTACCAAGCGTCAGCGGAAGGGGGGAGACCCGCGGGCCCGGGCCCGTGGAGGCGAGGCCAGGCTTCCTACACCCCGGCGATCTTATCTTCAAAGGAAGGAAGGTATCCACCGTTATATGGCGTGGAAGCCGCAGGAGGTCTACAGCAACACGTATCCGTTGAAGCGGTTTTAAAGAAATAAGCGTCCCCTTCCCCTGGCTGGAATGGAAGCACCCACAGGCTGGGAATCCCAAGACAGTTCTAGGGCTGTGGCCCAGGAGCCACGTGTGTGTCCGAGTGGAAGACCGCGTCCGCGTGTACGTGCACGTGTATGTGTGAAGACGGCAAAGGCCGCCTGCCTCGGACCCCGTTGGCGGTGTGTGTTGCCTTAAAGGAGCTCAAGCATGATAAAGTCCCCACGGTGTGCGAGAGCAATGATGATTCAAACAGCGTCCCCGTTATATACTCAGGTAAAGGGAGCAGAGAAACCAGATCATAAAGTTCTACAAGGTAGATTTAGATCCCCGCCGCATGATGCTACGAGGGTCAGAGGTTACAACAGCCCCGGGTCTCCAGAAGGTTAATTAGGAGAACCGGCATTTGAGTTGGTCCCTGACCTTGACGCGGAGGTCTGGAATTTACACGTGTGGAATTTGGAAGGGAGAAATAGTTATTTAGAAATGAAAATGCAAATAAGCAAAAAGCCCTGGGTGTATTTGAGGAAACAACACCTCTAGTTATGTAAGATGGAAGCTAAGGCTTGAGAAGACAGATGCTTGGATAGGTTATATTGTGGAAAGCAAAGATTATACTGATTTGGTAGGAAGTGGTGAGCTGTTGGTGTTTTGTGAGTTGGGCAAGGATATGTGGTAAAGATGGTGCTTTATTTGCAAGAAAAAGGACACTAGCTGAGACAGGTATTCCAGACCCACACCAGGTTAATGGTACTAGAAAATGATTGGAAGAGACTTCTCAAGTAGATAGGGAGGAAATGATGACTAGCCAGGAATGGAGGTTGGAGGAGGGAGGGAAAATACAAGACTGGATTTCTCTCTGAAGGACTTATAGGTCTGACGTGTTGGCTCATGCCTTTAATCCCAGCACTTTGGGAGCCCAAAGCAGGAGGATGGCTTGAGGCCAGGTGTTGAAGACTAACCTGGGCAACATAGTGAAACCCTGGCTCTACAAAAAATAAAACAATAAGCCAGGCATAGTCGCGCATGCCTGTAGTCCTAGCTATTTTGGAGGCTAAGAGGGAAGGATCTCCTGAGCCCAGAAGTCCAAGGCTACAGTGAGTTATGATTCTAGCACACCATGGCACTCTAGCCTGAGTGATAGAGCAAGACCCTATCTCTTAAAAAATGTTCTGTTGGTTTCCCATAAATTTACTTATTGCTCGTCTTGTGGAATTGGAAGCTTTTCATCATCAAGGATATTGAAAATATTTTTCAAATCTGGGTTATACATCTAACACACAGAGGATGTGGAAAGAATCAGCTGGCACAAGTTGATGACAGCTTCTGGCAGACAAGTTCGTTGGCAAGTCATTAAACCCTCTAATTCTTAGCTATTTATAACATGGAATCATAAAAATAAAATAAAATGGAATCGGGCGGTGCCTGTGGCTCATTGAGTAGGGCACTGGCCCCATATACCGAAGGTGGCGGGTTCAAACCTGGCCTCGGCCGAACTGCAAAACAGAAAAATAGCCGGGCGTTGTGGTGGGCGCCTGTAGTCCCAGCTACTCGGGAGACTGAGGCAAGAGAATCGCTTAAGCACAAGAGCCGGAGGTTGCTATGACGCCATAGTATTCTACCGAGGACAACAAAGTGAGACTCTGTCTCTTAAAAAAAAGAAAGAAAAGAAAATTACTGTTCCAATATAAACTATCTTTATTTCCATTACTTTTTATTTTTCTGAGACAGGGTCCCACTCTGTCATCCAAGCTGGAGTGCAGTGGCATGGTCATAGCTCACTGCAGCCTTGAACTCCTGGGTTCAAACAATCCTCAGTCTCTGAAGTAGCTGGTACTACAGGCACGCGCTACTCAGCCTGGCTAGATTTTTTTCATTTCTTTTTTTTTTTTTTGAGACAGAGCCTCTCAAGCTGTCGCCCTGAGTAGAGTACCGTGGCATCATAGCTCACAGCAACCTCAAACTCTTGGGCTTAAGTGATTCTCTTGCCTCAGCTTCCCAAGTAGCTGGGACTACAGATGCCCACCACAATGCCCGGCTAATTTTTGCTTGTAGTTGTCATTGTTGTTTGGCAGGTCCAGGCTGGATTCGAATCTGCCAGCTCTGCTATATGTAGCTGGTGCCTTAGCCATTTAAACTACAGGCGCCGAGACGATCTTTTTCATTTCTTGTAGAGACAGGGTCTTATATTGCCCGGTCCTCACGTAGTCCTCCCATCTACACCTCCCAAAGTTCTGGGATTACAGGTAGGAACTGCCAAGCCTGGCTTAAACTATCATTACAAAGAGCATGCTATCTTGAAAGGGAGTCAGTAATGTTATTTTATTTTTTCTCTTTTTTGAGACAGTTTCACTTTGTCCCCCTCGGTAGCTTGCCGTGGCGTTACAGCTCACAGCAGCCTCAGATTCTTGGGCTCAAGTGATCCTCTTGCCTCAGCCTTCCGAGTAGCTGGGACTATAGGTGCTGGCCACAACGCCTGGGTTTGGTTTTTTTCTTTTTTTCAGAGATGAGGTCTCGCTGTGGCTCAGGCTGGTCTCAAACTCCTGAGCTCAGGTAATCCACCCGCCTCTGCCTCCCAGAGTGCTGGGATTATAGGCGTGAGCCACCACCCGGCCCTATACGTGAAGGATTTTGAGAAGAGTTTGGATTTTATCCTAAAGGTTCTGAGGACCCACTGAAAGTCTAAATGGGTTAGTACGTTGTATTATCAGGGATGCATTTTTGAAAGATCATCCTATTAGCAGTGTGGAAAATGATTCAGAGACTGGGAAAGAAAAAGAACAGTGCAGTCAAGGAAGAGTATATATAATAGGCTCAGAATCTCTGGAGAAAGAGCAGGAGAGAATGTATGTATCCTTATTTAAAAAGAATACTGCTCAGGTGATTCGTTACTCCTCTTCCCTCAATGCTACTTCCCAAGCAGATAAATTAGAAGCAATGATGGTGGAAACAAGATGGAGTTAAGAACTATGAAGGAGAAAGAAACCCACAGAATTGACTCAGCACCTGTGGCTCAAGCGGCTAAGGCGCCAGCCACGTACACCTGAGCTGGTGGGTTCGAATCCAGCCTGGGCCCGCCAAACAACAATGACGGCTGCAACCAAAAAATGGCCAGGCGATGTGGCGGGCGCCTGTAGTCCCAGCTACTTGGGAGGCGGAGGCAGGAGACTTGCTTGAGTCCAGGAATTGGAGGTCGCTGTGAGCTGTGATGCCACAGCACTCTACTCAGAGCAAAAGCTTGAGGCTCTGTCTCAAAATTAAAAAAAAAAAAATTGTGAAATAGAGATTGGGGGCGGGGGTCTCACCCTTGCTCACACTGGTCTTAAATTAGTGAATTCAAGCAATCCTCCCTCCTGGGTCTCCCAGAGTTCTAGGATTATAGACGTGAGCCACCACACCTGGCCCTAATTAGGTTTTTATAGTTAATAAACAAATTCATTCTGGATGGCACTGTGGCTCAAAGGAATAGGGCACCGGCCCCATATGCCGGAGTTGGCAGGTTCAAATCCAGCCCCGGCCCCCCAAAAAAAGAAAGAAAGAAATTGAAAAATCTATGTTAAACCATTTTGGAGTTTTTCAGTCATGTTATTAGGCCAGGGGAGATGACAGATGTGTTTAGGCTATCTTGGATTGTTTAGGTCAAGCTGAGGCTGATTAAGACTTTGCAGGTGGGTTGATTTGAGTACATGGTTAAGACCCTGGAAGACTTCCAAGAAGCAGGTAATACTCCTCAAAGTTCTGTGTAAAACCCCAAACTGCACTTTCCATGGAGATTGCAGTCACTAGGATGGACCAAGATTGCTATGCAACTCAATAATCTTTCTTTTTCTTGCTAAAGCTTTACTTACTCTTTTCAGTTATTCAGGTGACTGAATAAGGTAACTCAGCTGCTTTAACAAAAATACTGTTTTTCTCAGAAGATATCACTTTTTCAGGTGCCTTGAGAGTGTTACCGGAATTTCTTTCTACAGTAGGTCCATGGTCAGGTCCATGGTCTCAGAGATTTGAAAAATGAACCCATGGCCCACAGAGATCAGTCCTAAAATAGTATTTATTAAGACAGAAAGGAGACTCGGCACCTGTGGCTCAAGCGGCCAAGGTGCCAGCCACATACACCTGAGCTGGTGGGTTTGAATCCAGCCCGGCCCGCCAAACAACAATGCTGCAACCAAAAAAATAGCCTGGCATTGTGGCGCCTGTAGTCCCAGCTACTCGGGAGGCGGAGGTAGGAGAATTCGCTTGAACCCAGGAGTTGGAGGTTGCTGTGAGCTGTGATGCCACAGCACTCTACCCGGGGTGGCAGCTTGAGGCTCTGTCTCAAAAGAAAAAAAAAGACAGAAAGGAATAGGGAGGGGGGGAAATGCCCCAGAGTCTCTGGCAGAGGGAGACCCAAGTGAGAGGTCTAGGAGCTTTTATACTGTTTTGTGGGAATTAGACTTGGCCAGGACTTGGCAAACTTCAATGTTGATTATTGACTGAAAGAGGGTATTTAACAAATCAATGCAGTTCTTCCCTGCTCCAGAAAAAAGTGGCAGGGGGTCCACTCCTGACTGGAAAAACTGCTTTTCTCTTGTCTTGTTTGCATTCAGAGAGTGCGGTTTGGGGGTAGGAAGTCTGTTTGCTGAGAGGTCAGAGACCAAGAATAAAAGATTATTTGAGAAGCGAGATGAAAGGAAAACAGGATCCAGACTCTGGGGGTGGGGGAAGGCCAGTCATGGCCTTTATTCCACCCTGGTGAGGGTGAGCTAAGTTCCAGAAGGAAGTCAGCACATGGGTCAAGATGGAAGGCGATTTTAAAGGTTAGGAAGGTGGGGGTTGGGACATTCCCTTTCCTGGGTTGGACATCTGTTGGAAGGGTAAGGATTGGCCTATTTACCTTTTCCAGGTGTGACATCCGGTGGGGTAGGGTAGGCAGTTGACCCATTCACCTTTCTTAAGTGGGACATCTGATGAGGGAGGGGAAGGTCTTCATTCTTTTAGGCCGGTCCACCTTATTTGGGTGGCATTTGATCTATCGATTGCTTAGGCTGGGAAAAAGGGAGTCATTGTCCAGCCCCAAATGGGAGAAACCCTGTATCAAGATTATCAGGTGTCCTGGTAGCCATGAGAATATATATATTCTCAGATTTTCTACAACTGCAGTGGTGGCTTTGCTCTGACACCAATCACTGCCGTGGGGCCTGGGCCATACTTTCCAGGAGCTGCTTCTAGCCCACAGCTGAGCACACCAGGAATGGGGGCTTTCAGGCAGCCTGTTCCTGTGAGATGCGGTACCTCTCTGCGTGGAGTGAATTTGACTTGGAAACTCCCCAGTGACCTTTCTAAATTCTGATAGAACTGCACTGTCACCTAAGATCCTCCCTCCCTCCCTCTCTCCATCCCTCCCTTCCAAGTGCTGGGACTATAGGCAGGCACCACCAAACTGGGCTAGTTTTTTCTTTTTCTTTCTTTTTTTTTTTTTTTTAAGTAGAGGTAGGATCTTGCTCTTGCAGAGGCTGGTCTGGAACTCTTGAGCTCAGGCAATCCACCCACCCTTGGTCTCCCAGAGTGGCCCAGCACTAAACCTCTTTTTAGACTCTAAGCTCCCCACATACTTTTGTCCATTTTCTGCACTGTGGTAACAAGATTAGTTTCTGAAATTATCCTTTTCAATTATATTATACTTTTGTTAAATAACCTGCAATTTTGCCCTTTACTTTCACTGTAGAGGCTACATTTCTCTAACTTTCCAGGTCTCTCTCTACTAAGTCAGCATTCAATTCAAGGCAGCATTCAATTCAAGGCAGTCTCCTTAGTGCAGAAGTTGTATTACTGCAATTTTTTTTTTTTTTAAACAGATTCTCACTATGTCACCCTCAGTAGAGTGCTGTGGCATTACGGCTCACAGCAACCTCAAACTCTTGTGCTTAAGCAATTCTCTTGCCTCAGCCTCCCAAGGCTGGGACTGGAACTACAGGTGCCCGCCACAACACCAGGCTATTTTTTGGTTGTAGTTGTCATTGTTGCTTGGCAGACCCAGGCCAGGTTCGAACCCGCCACCCTAGGTGTATGTGGCAGGCGCCCTTGCCGACTAAGCTATAGGCGCGACCCAGTGTTACCAACATTTCTTCTTTAGTAGGTCCTTGGTCTCGGAGATTCGAAGAATGAATTCACATACCATAGATTAGTGGTAAGACAGGATTTTATTAGAGAGAAAAGAATACAGAAGGAGTAAAAAGCACCCCAGCTTCCGGCAAAGGGGAAAACCTAAGTTGGAAGTCTCTCACATGGGTCCTTAGTCGAGGGGTCTATATTACATTTTTGGCCAGGACTTGGTAGGTGGAAAAACACAAATGAATACAATTCAGTTCCTTCTCCACTAGGGCAAGGTTATCTCAGGGAAGGGATTAGGGTGTGTGCTCCCTACACAAGGTAACTACATAAAACATTTCAGGCTGCTTTATTTATGACCTTGCTAGAGCCCAGAGGGTGTGGCCTGGAAAAGACAGCTGGTTTGTGCCTTGAAATAGGGTTGGATTTCTGAGCTCACCTGGGCCTAGAGAATGGGTGAATCTCTGTCCAGCCCGAGTGGGGAATCCTGTATCAACTGGACCAGGGACTCAGTGTGTAGTTAGGCAAAGAGGGTCAGGATGCCGTCTTGGGCTTTCTGACACATGCATCTCTTCTCCCATCCTCACAATATATGTCCAACAAATTGGGTTTGGACAATGCAGGTAGTTGTATAATCAAGAACATCCTGGCCGGGCACGGTGGCTCACGTCTGTAATCCTAGCACTCTAGGAGGCCGAGGTGGGTGGATTGTCTTGAGCGCACAGGTTTGGAACCAGCCTGAGCAAGAGCAAGACCCTCGTCTCTAAAAATAGCCTATTATTGTGGCAGGCACCTATAGTCCCAGCTACTTGGGAGGTTGAGACAAGAGAATTGCTTGAGCCTAAGAGTTTGATGTTGCTGTGAGCTATGATGCTATGGCACTCTACTGAGGGATGACAAAGTGAAACTCTGTCTCAGGCTGGGCACCTGTGCTCAGTGGTTAGGGTGCTGGCCACATGCACCAGGGCTGGGTGGGTTCAAACCCGGCTGTGGCCTGCTAAACAAACAAAAAAAAATCGCTGGGCATTGTGGCAGCTCAGTCCCAGCTACTAGGGAGGCTGAGGGAAGAGTATCACTTAACCCAAGAGTTTGAGGTTGCTGTGAGCTATGACGCTATAGCACTCTACGAAGGGGTTGATAAAGTGAAAATCTGTCTCCCTCCCCCCCCAAAAATAGAACATCCTGTCTTTCTGGCTGCATGTTGGAGAACAGGATTTCTTTCTTTTTGAGATAGAGCTTCAAGCTGTCGCCCTAGGTAGAGTGCCGTGGCATCACAGCTCACAGAAACCTCCAACTCCTGGGCTCAAGCGAGTCTCCTGCCTCTGCCTCTCAAGTAGCTGGGACTACAGGCGCCCGTCACAATGCCCAGCTATTTTTTGATTGCAGCCGTCACTTTTTGGCGTGTCCGGGCTGGACTGAATCCCCCAGCTCAAGTATATGTGGCTGGCACCTCAGCCGCTTGAGCCACAGGCGCCGAGCCCTGTGTTCATTTTATTTATTTATTTACTTTTTTTTTTTTTTTGAGACAGAGCCTCAAGCTGTCACCTTGGATAGAGTGCCATGCCATCACAGCTCACAGCAACCTCCAATTACTGGACTCGAGCCAGTCTCCTGCCTCCGCCTCCCAAGTAGCTGGGACCAGAGGCACCCACCACAACACCCAGCCATTTTTTGGTTGCAGCCATCATTGTTGTTTGGCGGGCCCGGGCTGGATTCGAACCAGCCATTTCAGGTGTACATGGTTGGCGCCCTAGCCTGTTGAGCCACAGGCGCCCAGCCAAGTATAGAATGGTTTTAACAATGCCTGTGGACCAGTGGCACTACGGATTTCCCCTTCTTGAGTAATAGCGCCCTGAGTTTCAACTAGGCACAGTCTGATAAGTTAAGACACTGCATTTTGTAGCCATCCTTGCAGGAAGGAAGGGTTGTATGACTAAATTCTGGCTACTAAGGTATAAAAGGAAGTTTGAGTTCTGATAATTCTCTTTAAAAGAAGGGTGTGCCCTTCTTTTTAATTCTGTATAATATTTCCTGTAATGTGGGTGTGATGACTGGGAATCTGAAATTTGAACCATGAGAATGAAGATTGTACTTTATGGATGGTAAAGCAGAGAACTGGAAGGAGCCTGACCCCTTTATAGAGCTGGCACACCACCCGGAACTGCTCAGCTGTGCTCATCTTTCACACAAGAGGAAACAGGCTGCTGCTTTGTTTTTTCAATCTACAATGGAGGGAAGAGAGTTCTTTTACATCCAACTGGACTTAATCCTAACAGATATACACATGTAAGACACATCTGTTAGGATATGTTATACTTGGTTTTAAGCTGTGTGTGTGTGTGTATATGTATATATATATAAAACATATATATTCTGTTAGGATTAACAAAAAACCTGTGGCTTGGCGCCTGTGGCTCAACGGACTAAGGCGCCAGCCACGTACAACTGAGCTGGCGGGTTCGAATCCAGCCCGGACCCACCAAACAACAATGACGGCTGCAACCAAAAAATGGCCGGGCGTTGTGGCAGGCCCCTGTAGTCCCAGCTACTTGGGAGGCGGAGGCAGGAGACTCGCTTGAGCCCAGGAATTGGAGGTTGCTGTGAGCTGTGATGCCACGGCACTCTATCCAGGGTGACAGCTTGAGGCTCTGTCTCAAAAAAAAAAACAAAAAAACAAATAAAACTGCTCTGCCTATCTGGGTACCCGTAGCTCAGTGGTTAGGGTGCCAGCCACGTACACCAGGGCCGGTGGGTTCAAACCCAGGCTGGGCCTGCTAAACAACAATGACAGCTCCAAAAACAACAAATAGCTGGGCATTTTGACAGGAGTCTGTAGTCCCAGCTACTTGGGAGGCTTAAGCCCAAGAGTTTGAGGTTGCTGTGAGCTGTAACGCCTTGGCACTCTACCGAAGGCAACATAGTGAGGCTCTGTCTCAAAAATAAATAAGGGCAGCGCCTGTGGCTCAGTGGGTAGGGCACCGGCCCCATATACTGAGGGTGGCGGGTTCGAACCTGACCCCGGCCAGCTAAAACAGCAGTGGCAACTGCAACAAGAACAGCCGGGTGTTGTGGCAGGTGCCTGTAGTCCCAGATACTAGGGAAGCTGAGGCAGGAGACTCTTAAGCCCAAGAGTTGGAGGTTGCTGTGAGCCTTGATGCCACAGTACGCTGACAGCTTGAGACTCTGTCTCAAATAAAAATAAATAAATAAATAAATAAAAATGCTCTGCCTGGTGAAACGTCTGCTGTGCATCCAGGGAAGCAAGATGGTCTGACTTTTAGAAACAGCCAAGAGTCATTTGTGTTAATCTGGGAAGCAAGTGACAAGCTACGTACGGGAACACTATTTTGGGTACAAAACACAAGGTGTGGCTCTAAACACCACCTTTCCCAAAATTCTTGTGGAGCCTGGGACAATTTTGCAATAGTTCTAAAGATAGTTCAAAGTTCCCTTGGGGTTCTGGGACACAGCCAGATATGGCACCCTCTGACCCAGGGGTTGGTGAAACTTTTTCAGACTTTTAGGTTATACTTTCAAATTTTGGAGAGGAAGTTTTAGAAACCCAGGGAATGTGTTTAATATGCTGATTCCAGGGCCCCAGGCTTAGAGATGCTGATTCTAGTGGCCAGGGGAGGAGGCCTATGACTCTGCTTTTTCAGCTGACTCTCCAGTGATTGTGAGACAGTTGTTCGGAAGCCCACATCAGCCAGACTTTAACTGAGTGCACGAAAACCAAGAGTCTTCCAGCTTTGTGGTCACACCTCACAGGTGCCAGAGAAAGCTGCAGAGGCAGCAACCAGGTCAGGGAGCAGTCACCTCCCCCACCGCAGAGCAGACAGCAATCAGCTAATTGCAGTGCTAGCACCAAGCATTGTGGTTCATGATAAGACGGTTATCTCCTGAGGTGTGGATGTCTTGGCCAGTGAGTGTTGTTACTAGGACATTAACACCTCCAATAACTGATGAGGGAAGAAGAAGCGGTAGATGGCCCTGGGGATAGAATATTCTGGAAGCCATCCAGAAAGGGAGGCAGAGCTGACTGAGTTTGTTTATCTCTCTTCCTCTATAGCCCACAGGATGAAGCAATGAATGAAGGACCTGGGAGTTGGGGTGGCTCTGTTTCAAAATAAATAAATAAATAAAAGACAAAGGCCTTTCACAATGAAAAGCCACAGAGGCTACAGAGCCCAAAGCCTGGCTTTGGGGGAAGCTTTGTGTTTCCTCCATTACCAAGGCCACCTTCTTCCTTCCCTACTTTGCAGTTAGAGCCTTCTGGGTGGAAGAGAAGCTCTGGGGTGTGAGGCCAGGACCTGGCATATAAACAGGCTTTTTGGTGGGAACAGGGATCAGAGTCCTGAGAGGCACGCCCTCTTGGCCATTTCCTCAGGCCACCAATTGCAAACTGGAGGTCAACAACCTAGTTGCAAAACCCATTCAGTTAAGTTCGTAGCCAGCATCTTCAGAAAATAAAGATCTGAATGTCCTCCTAACAGTAAATACTCAGTCATAAAAGTTCTGATTCTCTTTTCTCTCTAAATAAGTGCATGTCTGTGTGGTGGGTCACAATGGCAAGTTTGAAAGCCACAGTCCTGGACATGCCTAGTATTTTTTTTTTACAGACAGAGCCTCACTTTATCACCCTCAGTAGAGTGCCGTGGCATCACACAGCTCACAGCAACCTCCAACTCCTGGGCTTAGGCAATTCTCTTGCCTCAGCCTCCCGAGTAGCTGGGATTACAGGTGCCCGCCACAACGCCCGGCTATTTTTCTGTTTTGCAGTTCGGCCGAAGCTGGATTTGAACCTACCACCTTCGATATATGGGGCCAGCGCCCTACTCGATGAGCCACGGGAGCCGCCCTAGGTGATTCTCTTGCCTTGGCCTCTAGAGTAGCTGGGACTACAGGCACCCACCACAACGCCCAGCTATTTTTTTGTTGCAGTTTGTCCAGGGCCAGGTTCAAACCCTTCACCCTCAAATATGGGGCCGGCGCCCTACTCACTGAGCCACAGGTGCTGCTCAACATGGCTAGTTTTGTAGACTGTAGGCTGCCAGCTGCCCTGTGCTTCTGAAACCCACCTCACCCACCTCTGCAGCCCGCTCTAAGCCTGGCCCACCAACCTCTAGAATGAACATCTTGCCAAGGAGGCTGGGTGGAGGGGTGGGAAGGAATGTGAGGCAGGGTGGCCCAGTGGACATCCAGCCCTCCCCCAGACTGTCCCCAGTCCGTCAACTCAGAGTGACACTGGCAACTCATCTATTCCTTCTTGTTACAGACGTGAAGATGACTATGCTTGCCCAATTCGTCCTTTGTAGGACCTCCCAGGCCAGGCCGCTAGGCACATCCTGCAGCTCTGTGCACCCCAGGACCCTGTGCATGGGTCACGTGCCCGTGTTCTGCGGCTGTGGCTTACGGCAGCACCATGCTCCCACTTGCACAAAACCACACAGGCTGCTGGTCTGTGGCTCTGCCCAGCAGGAAAACAGTGGCCTGTTCTCCAGCCACAGGTGCCATGGCGTGCACACAAAGCTGGAGACTTCTGAGGCCCACCCACCCTTCATGCCCGCCCGTGTAGCAGCCAGACCCTGCTGGCCATCCCCGGCCCAGGAGGGCCCAGACTAGGAGGTATCAGGCTGGAGGACGCTGCAGGTGGGGTTTTTACACAGGAAGGAAGAACAAGCCGAGGTGGGGGAGGAAGCCAAGGAAGGGCGGAAATGACTGAGGAAGGGTGGAAATGACTGTAATGTCAGCACCCAGAGGCAGACGGGGGAGGCCGCCGCGCCCCGCCCCATCCTCCAGTCTTGACCTTTGTTGGATGACGAAACATCCAGTCTACCCTGACAACCACCATATCCAGAAAAAAAAAAAAACAGCTCAGAAAGAGTAGGGGGTGATTTAGCACACAGGCCCCTATACAACCCCCACAGAACTACAGTCCCTTCAAAGAGGAAATGCTACGTGGGCTAAAGTCTGGCAAAGAGAATCTGGGGAGGCACAGAGAAGAAACATCTGGGAACCCCACATGCCTCCCTCTCTCAGGCAGACCCATGAGGGACAGCAGGGTCAGTGGAAGGAACTGCCTCATTCATGTCTGCCGGGCTGGCAGGGAGGGGCCCAGAAGGGAGGACAGCAGTGGCACCACAGGACGGGGGGTACCCTGGGAAGGGAGTTGTCACGGAAGGTGCAGAGGCCGCGGGAGGTGCCAGGAGCTTACGTTACTTATCTGGTCCTGGGTCTTCTTGATTCTCTGCAGCTCAGGTGTGTCTGCCACCACACTGAAGCCTTTGCCCTTGTTCTTCTCGAACTCCTCCTTGTAGCGTACCTGGAGAACCCAAGAGGGAGGGAAAAGGGACCGGAGTCAGGCTGGGAGCACAAAGGGCCTCATCTGAAGCAGCAATCAATCAGGAGAACGAGCCTGACCAGAAGAAACTGTCAACTCCAAGCAAAAGCCTTAGTCAAAAAGTGTTAGACTGGGCGGTGCCTGTGGCTCAAAGGAGCAGGGCGCCGGTCCCATATGCCGGAGGTGGCGGGTTCAAACCCAGCCCCAGCCAAAAACTGCAAAAAAAAAAAAAGTGTGGGCGGTGCCAATGGCTCATTGAGTAGGGCGCAGACCCCCATATACCAAAGGTGGCGGGTTCAAACCCGGCCTCGGCCGAACTGCAAAACAGAAAAATAGCCAGGCGTTGTGGTGGGCGCCTGTAGTCCCAGCTGCTCGGGAGGCTGAGGCCAGAGAATTGCCTAAGCCCAGGAGTTGGAGGTTGCTGTGAGCTGTGATGCCACGGCACTCTACCAAGGGTGATAAAGTGAGACTCTGTCTCTACAAAAAGAAAAAACAAAAAGTGTTAGACTAATAACAATGGCCACTAATACTTCTTCAGTGTTTTCTGAGTGGTGGGCACAGTGCCAAAGGCCTTACACATACACACAC
>CAUYRH010174053.1:0-32406 GCA_963574655.1 Perodicticus potto
GGGCGCCTGTAGTCCCAGCTACTTGGGAGGCGGAGGCAAAAGACTCGCTTGAGCCCAGGAATTGGAGATTGCTGTGAGCTGTGATGCCACAGCACTCTATGCAGGGTGACAGCTTGAGGCTCTGTCTCAAAAAAAAAAAAAGAATACTTGGGTGTGAACAACTCTTCTCAGTGAGTTATTTCTGGAATTCAGACTTTGCTGTCAGGGCTCACTTTCTCCAACAAAGTAGCCTGCATCAGCATTCTCTCTCTTCTTTGGTGTTCCTCAGCTGCCACAGCCTTCCCACAATATTGCCACAGGAATTTGAAAACTGATTCCCCATCTTCTGCTCTCATACTTTAGGCAGGCTCAGGTCTGAATGGGTATTGGGGAATGAGTATTGTTAAAGTCAATTAAAACGGAGACCAGGCCTGAAGATCCCCTGGCAGACAAAACCAGTGATGTCAGCTTTGCTTAAATTGCATATATAAACAAAACTTAAACTTGGGTCATTTCTGATAAATGCTTATGTTAAAACTTAACCCTAGCCAATCATAAGCAGCCAACTAACATATGGCTGTGTTACTAGGGACTTTCCAACGGGGTACCTAAAAGGGGCAATTTTTTGCAATTTTTGCAAACCAATCAGGTGTTTTATTTTGCTTCCACATTTTCCCATTAGATGCTTATCTCTGACGTTTTGTCACTGGAACATTAAATTTCATTCGGTCTGGTATTCCGCGATACATGAATTGCTCTTTAAAGTTGTGTTTGCCTCAGATAGTTCTTTGACAGCAGCTTGTCCAAGATCAGAAAGGCTCCCAGAGCTCAGGTACGTTTAGGACCAAGCTGCTGTTTCGGGCTTGCTCTTTGGTGCTGGTATGGCTAGAAGAGGCTTGCTATTTTATGAAACTGTTTTCTTGACATCATTTAGTCTGGGTTTGAAAATATTTTCAAATTGAGGACTTCTTGATTAAAGAGTTAAATTTATAGCTGCAACTGTTTTAGTTACAGTATTTTAATTTTAATACTATTCATTGCTGTATATTATTGAATGAGTCAAGTCAAACCCTGACAAATGGTTCCTTTAGGTACTTTAAATCAATGCTTTTGGCATTAGGTAGCTTAATAGTCTCAGAAATCCTCTGAGTCAGTAGTCCTCAGTGGAGCTGAAACTGTTCTCTGCGGAGCAACTGGGAACTCATGAGTCAACCTGTAGTTATTGTTATGGTTTGAGGCAAAGGGCACCACCATAGGCACTAAATAGGCTCAGGTTAGAGATGCTGATTGTTAGGGAGTGTGCATGCACAGGACTTTGGTGCTGGTTAAAAAAATAAGAAAGAAAAAGTCATTTGTATTATCTGGTGTATGATTTGATCGTAGAACCTAACTTTGTTTTAGAAACGATCATGAAGTATTTTTGTACAGTTTCAATAAATACTGAGTTTTCTGGGAATACCATGAAATTGTAATTAAGTGAATAATGTTTGCTTGTGACTCTTCACTTTATGCTCATCGGTGGTAATAATTTGTTTTACTCATAATTGTCCCTTTTTATTCTAGTCAAAAGCTCATATCCTTTAAGACCATGGTTAGGATATATTGGAAGTTTTTTTTTTTTTTAGAATAAGGGATGGTTGGCAAACTAAACTAATGTGTTCTCAAGTGATACGGGGTGGAGACTCAAGGATATAGAGATAAACATGATGATGAACTTGTTGGGTTATAAATGTGTTCATACTAAGGACCTATGAAGAAAATAGGTGTATAAGGGCAGGGAAATGCGCTTGATAAATTATGTAAATCAAGTTGGGTGAAATTACTCCAGATTTTTTTAAAGGCCAGAGAAGAAAAGATAATGCAAGTATATTGGGCATTGAACAAGTTAAAAGATATATCCATGTTCATTCAGAGCATTCTACAGAAAAGATTTGACCTGATTTTTGTTGTGTTTCTATGTGAGACTCAAAGAAAGAAAAAAACTGGCAACGAATAGATGGAAAAGGCTGGCTTTCCTCCCGGGGCGCCTGGCGGGCAGCGTCCTTGCTGCGGAGCCACAGCGCCATCTGCTGGAGGGACGCTTGCGGGAGGGGCCTCTGCAGGCGTGCTGAGCCGGCTGCTGTGTATAGCGCCATCTGCTGGAGAGACGCAGACTCTTGCAGGAGGGCCTCTGCAGGGGCGCCGAGCCGGCCGCTGTGTACTGATCACTTATTGGCGCTGGCGGCCCCTTGTCAGGCTCTAGTAACAGAGGAGAAACATAGACCATGCTTAGCTCTGAGAGGCCTTCTGCTATCAAGAAAAGGACTTTTAATTTAGCTAGTGTGCTTTTGCATTCTAGATTTTCTTCTTACACTTTTCTGTAGGTGACTTTTAAAGTCATGTAACCTGGGCCCGAGTCTGAGTCTCACCTTCCTCCCTAGACAGCATGAGCTTCACCACTCATTCTGCCCCTTCTCCAGCAACTACCAATCCCTGGGCTCTGTCCGGTTGTCCAACTGCAGATCCAGCCCACCAGCAGCATGGTAGCATCTCTGTAGGTGCCAGAGCCTTAGGCTCCTGCACCTCTCTGTCCTGCTCCACCAGCTTCTAGGGCAGCTGGGGGCCTAGAGCCTGGCTGTGGGGATGACTGGGATTCTCGTGGGATTGGAAGGCATCCCGACTGAGAAGGAGACCATGCAAGACCTGAATGGCCATCTGCCCTCCTACCCTGACAGAGTGAGGAGACTGAAGACTGACAGTCACAGGCTGCAGAGCACAGTCAAGAACTCCTAGAGAAGGTGGCTCGGGTCAGAGACTGGAGGCTGTAACACCCAAGACCATCGAGATCCTGAATGCCTAATCTTTGCAAGTGCTGTGAACAGGGCACGTGTAGCTCTGCAGATTAACAGAGCCATCGTGTTCCTGGTGACTTGTGTCAAGTACGAGATGGCTGGCAGCGCACCAGCCTATGGAGAGTAACATTTGGGGTTCCACTAGGGTTGCTTGGCTGCAGCTGGAAAGAGAGATCAAGGATCTCAAGGATGAGCTGCTCATCATGAACAAAAACTACCAGGAAGAAGTAAAAGACCTACAAGTCCAGATTGCCAGCAGTGGGCCAACCATGGAGGTAGATACCCCAGATCTCAGGACCTCAGCAAGATCACAGTGGACAGATGGGCCCAGTACGACAAGCTAGCTCAGAAGAACTGAGAAGAGCTAGAAAAATACTTGTCCCGGCTCAGTGCCCATAGCACAGAGGTTACGGCACCAGCTATATACACCAAGGCTGGTGGGTTCAAACCCTGCCCGGGCCAGCTAAAACAACAATGACAACTGCACCAAAAAATAGCCAGGTGTTGTGGCGGGCGCCTCTGGTCCCAGTTACTTGGGAGGCTGAGGCAAGAGAATCACTTAAGCCCAAGGGTTTGAGGTTGCTGTGAGGTGTGACGCCACGGTGCTCTACCGAGGGCGACATAAGTCTCTGTCTCAAAAGAAAAAAAGAAAAATACTTGTCCCCACAGATTGAGGAGAGCACCCGGAGTCACCTCGCAGTCAGCTAAGATCAGAACTGCTGAGATGATGCTCACAGAGCTGAGAGAGGCAGTCTGGTCCTTGGAGATTGATGTGGACTGCATGAGCAATCTGAAGGCCAGCCTGGAGAGCACCCTGAGGGAGGCAGCAGCCTGCTGTGCCGTGCAGGTGGGACATCTCTGCAGGGTCCTTCTGCACCTGGAGTCAGAGCAGGCACAGACCTGGGCAGAGGGGCAGTACGAGGCCCT
Organism: Perodicticus potto; assembly: GCA_963574655.1. NCBI lineage: Eukaryota > Metazoa > Chordata > Mammalia > Primates > Lorisidae > Perodicticus > Perodicticus potto. The sequence continues at coordinate 3,738 of CAUYRH010174053.1, forward strand.
GATGAACATCAAGGTCAAGCTGGAGGCTGAGGTTGCCACCTCTCGCCACCTGCTAAAAGACAGGGAGGAAGGACTTCAGTGTTGGTGACGCCCTGAACAGCAGCATTTTCATGTACACCATCCAAAGGACAGTGTCTGAGACCAGTGACACAATAGTTTGGAGACCTTAAGGCAGTGGAAGCAGAAGACCAAAAAAAAAAGTTCCAGAATCAAAGAAAAAATAAAGTCATATAACCTCTCTCTAAACTTCATTTTCCTCATCTGTAAGGTAAGAGGGACAGCACCTCTCTTACAAGCTTCATTTTAGCTAAACTTTACTAAATGCCTAGTGTGTTTGCTAGGCGCACAAGCGGCATAAAGGTGAGTAGCAAACTAGTTTCTGGCCTCACAGAGATTAGAAAAAGTTGCTCAGAAAATGATCCTTGCAGTGTAAATAAGAAGGCATTGTGGGAACCCTGCAGAGGGTTTCAGATCCAGACAGGAGAGTGGGGCTGGGAGGGGCTGCTCTAGCTGTGCTGTATGAAGATGACAGCATTTGTGAGGGAAGCTGGAGGAAAGACTTCTGAGCTGAGAGGTCTGAGCTGAGAGGTCAGCAGCAGCGAGATGAGGGCCTGCGTGCGGTGTGTGTGTTACTGTTAGACACATGAAGGGAGTGGTAGGAGGTGTCCAGAGATGGGGTTTGGGGAAGTAGGTGGTGTCAGGTGATGTAAAGTTTTGTGTGATACCTGTAGGGGGTTTAGCTTTGTTCTTAAGCCATTAGAGAGTTTAAGCAGGGAAATGATAACAGGTTCCTTATATCATTTGTTAGTTAAGGTCTGTTGGAATTTATTGAAGGGGACCAGACTGGAACCAGGGAATCCACTTAGGAGGCTGCAGCAACAGACCCAGTTATTGATGATGAAAGCTGGACTGTGGCAGGGGTCAAAATGGGAGTGAGGTGGGGCAGAAAGGCAGCTTTGAGAGCTTCTTAGGGCTAAAATTAGCAGCACTGGGGTGATTGAAGTTATGTCCAGGGATGATTAAGAGATTTCTAGCTTGGGTTACTGGTTACATAATGTGGCCATTACCTGAGAAGAGGGCATGTTAAACAGAGGAATTGGACATGGTGGGGAGGGGTTGTGGTTTATCTTAGGCATGGTGAGTTTGACTTACCTGTTAGGATATCTGCTTGGAGACACCCCGCAGACAATTTGATGTGTGACTGTGAGGTTCCAAAAGGTCCAGCTGGTGCTGCTAACATGGAAGAAGTAAGTGAACCATGGAAATACTGAACGCGTCGGGAAGAATGTGCACAATGAGGAGCAGGGTCAGGGTTTGGGGAGCAGGCATACCTCGAGGCAGGCAGAAGAGGAGGCCTACAAAAGAGGCAGGGATGTGATAGGAGAGACAAGTATGATGGCGTGGAAATCAGGGGACTCAAATATTGCTCAGAGAGCATTGTCACATGTAAGATAAGGAGAAAAAATGTATTCTAGGATTTGACTTTTAAAGAGAAGACTGCAGCCATAATAAGAAATGTTTCTAGATTACAGCTAGTTGTGGAGTAAATGGGACGTGAGACTACAGTTAGCAAAATGTATCTGAAGAGATGAGAGAGGTGTGATATAGCTAGAGAGAAACTCAAGATAGACTTATTTCAAGGTAGCTGAAACTGTAGCCTGTATACAAACTCTTGATAGGAAAAAGCCCACAGAATGTGGAGAGAAAGGAACCCTTATACACTGTTGGTGAGACTGCAACCCCTATGGAAAGTGGTATGGAGATATCTCAAAGAACTAAAAATAGACCCACCATTTGATCCAGTAATCTCACTACAAGGTATTTAACCCAAAGAAAAAAAGGACATCATTTTATCATTAGAAACACTTGCATTTGAATGTTAATAGCAGCATAGTTCATAACCCCAAATCCCGTCAATACATGAGTTAATAAAGTGTGTTGTATATACACCATGGAGTTATGCACAGCCATAAAAAAATAATGGTGATCTATTGTCTTCTTTAAGAACCAGATGGACCCGGGGACCATTCTTCTAAGTGAAATATTGCAAGGATAGAAGAACAAACACCATGTATACTGAGTACAAAATTGGAACTAGGAAATCAACACATATGTGGACATAGAGAAGTAACTCAACCAAGTAGGTGGGGGGAGGTGGAGCTCAATCATGCTTAAGGGGTACAGTGCACACTTACAGCTTTGACTTAAAATGTACAAGAGCAAATTATGTAACCAAAATGTGTGTACCCCTGTAATAGTCTGAAATTAAAAGAAAAAAGAGTGAGCCCACAGAGAAGGAAGTGTGTGTTTGACATGGGTGTAAGCATTGATACCAAGCAGGCCTCCTCCCGGACTGACGGACTGCAGGCAGGAGTGAGCGCATGGGTGGCGGGTGGTTAGGGAGGCTGTTTGCTTCATGAAGAGGTAATAAGGTAATTTCATCTGCTGAGAGAAGAAAGGATGAGGTTGGTTATGGGAAGATGCTCAAGAATGGTATTAATAAAATACTCCTGGAGGGGAAATGGGGTGTGGCTTCAAAGATAGGGCTGACAGAATCCAACCAACAGCAGAGAAGCCCGTAACAGTGCCAGTCTGTCAGCACGTTGTGCTGTGGAGCATAGCTGGGTGTAGGAGTTGAGAAATGGGGTGTAGCCTGGTTCCAGCATTAGAGATCTGTTGGGCTTGGTGTTGAGTACTGGATGTTAGCAGTTCTGCCGCTTGGTGGTGGAGTCCAGGCTAAGTGGGAAGGAAAGGAGGACTCCTGAACGGAGAGAGAAAACAGAGTGATCCAGGGACTAGAGATCTTCCCATGGGAAGGGCAGAGGCAACAGAAGTGAGACAAGAGGTAGAGATGTGGAGGGGCAGGACCTTTAAGGCCACACTTGCGAGATGGGTGGTCTGGGTGGGTGTTCACAGCCCTTAGGCCTAGGATACTTGTGATGGAGAGGGAGATGCTGGCCCAGGGGATGCAGTGCCCAGGGAATGAGAGGGCGGCTTGGAGGCTCAGAGGTCACAGCTGGGATGGTATTACATGATGAAAGAGGACAGGCTTCACTCTTCTCTGCCGAGAACTTTCTACCCTCAGTTTTTCTCCTCCTAGTCTCAGTTTAAATGGTCCCTCTGAGAGGCTTCTCCTGGTCACCCTCTGAAAGCAAGTGTGTGCCTCTTTTTGTGTCACATGCATGATGAATTGGTACACAAAACAGTGTTTCCCTACTTTGGATTTTACTTGCTGTAACATAAGCAAACTTAGAAGTTTGTGTTCTGGGCTCTGGCTCAGAAGACATCTGTTGTCCTTTCCCTCTACCAAGACAGATCACGGCTGTTTTCTAGCGTATTTCCAGCGGGAATGTGGGCAGGAGGCTGCTTCTCACCTGCAAGCAGACTTTGCATCCAGCTTCCTTCTACCATCACTCCTGCCTCCCAAGAGAAAGTAAACAAATCAAAGCCAGGAAAATATTCTGGCTGGAATGTTATTGCATTGAGAAGTGGGTAAGAGATCCAGAACCAGCTCTGGTGGTTGGAGTTCAGGGTACAGTGTGCAGGTGAAGCCTGTGAGATGTGCGCCATAGGAGAGCCTGCCTCTGGCTGGTCTTAGATGAGCTCTTCCACCTGTCCAAACACTGACCCTCTCCCTGTAAGTAGACAGTCCTCAGGGTGCCTTTAGTCTTGCTCTTCTGCTTAGCAGCAGCTCTAGACTGTGCTTGTACACGACCTCCTATATTGGATAACAAGCAAAGGTGATGAGCCCTAGTTACACCAAGGGTACCATTATCATTCTAAAAATGACCGTTCTGGCATTTTAGCATTTTGTCGGGAGTATCCATGCCAGGAGGAGGAGGCCCTGCTGATTTCTGTGCAGACTCTTGTCAAGATGGTGAAGCTGTTCATTGGTAACCTGCCCCCAGGAGACCACAGAGCAGGAGATCCACTCACTCTTTGAGCAGTATGGGAAGGTGCTGGAATGTGACATTATGAAGAACGATGGCTTTGTGCACACAGAAGACTGAGCGTGCTGGAACTGCAGCTGTGGATGCCATATGCAACCTGCACCACTACAAGCTTCATAAGGTGAACCTCAGCGTGGAAACCCACAAGAATAAGAGCAAAACCTCAACAAGGTTGCACGTGGGCAACATCAGTCCCACCTGTACTGACAGGGAGCTTTGGGCCAAGTTTGAGAAGTATGGTCCAGTCACTGAATGTGACATCGTGAAAGGTTATACCTTCGTACACATGGAGCAGGCAGAGGATGCACTGGAGGCCTTCAGGGGCCTTGACAGCACAGAGTTTCAAAATGGAATGCGTGTGGGCTGAAATTCCAAGCTGCGGCTGAACATGAGAATACGCCATTTATGGTACCCCATCTCTGGGACATTCTCTGCTCTGTGCACTCAGTCCCTCAGGAACCGTGGATCTTAATTTACCTTGCTGAGTTTAGCCCTTTTCTTCCTTTCCTATCCTCAGCCCATGTTCCTTTTCTTTCTGTCCTTCAGTACTTCTGCAGCCTCCCATTTGTGTTCAGTTCAGCAGGCCTCACTGTATGCGGAGACTGTGGTGGGGGCTGTGCTTCCTCCCTGCTTTCTGCCTCCAGGGGGTGTTGGATTTGGGGATGACCTTGGTGAGAGTCTCACTGCTTCTGGGTCTCTTTTTGGCCCCAAAACTAGGCCTATAGAGTTGGATCACTTTTTTCTTTTCTTTCTTGTGAAAATAAATGGTTTTTCAACTTAAAAAAAAATGACTATTCTGTAATTAAGAAGTAGGGGAAGTTTCTTTTGTATTCTTCATGAATCAGGGCAAGGAAGTCTTCATTCATGGAAGAGGAAGCTGCATTAGTTGCTCTCAAGTTCTTCCTCAGCCTCAACCAAGGATCCCTTTATTCTTCAGTGGAAACTTGGCACTGAGGAGTCCTGGGCGATGACTCAGTCATGTCTCAGCACCACGGGCCTTGCTTCTCTGCGCTGAGTTGTCAAGGGTATCTGGAACAGAGGAGCGGTGTCTGCTGCTCTGCAGCCCGAGCCCAGCATGCCTATCTCTAAGCTGGCCTGGACCATGCCACAAGGAAGGAAGCTGTGATAAAGACTGGCTGGTGACACCATCCTGGTAAAGCGGCCAAAGGAGACATAAAGAAGCTCTTTTAATTCAAACATGTAGGAACAGAGGCTATCATTTTATGAAAGTTGTATGCAATCAGTTATTATTCGTTTTCCTAAATATTTGTTCGCATATAACAACTGCTTTCAATAAGTTGGTGGATGAATTTCTTAACTTTGTAAAGTATATAAAACAACAGGATATGAGTTATGACATTTAGGGGTGTTGTTTTATTGCTTCAGAACTGTGAGGTTTTCATGTTAACACACCATGTCACATGATTTGACTAAATGCAGGAAAAAAAACCCTCAACTTGGTTTCATTCACTCAAAAATAGTTCAAGGCAACAGACACAAAGTTAAGATGAGGAAGTGCTATGCAACGTAGGAAATAAGAGCTTTTAAAGATAATTCATTGTGATGCAAAACTGGTTTCCCAAACCCTGATAAATGAACTAAATAAGAGCAGAGCTACCAGCAGGGAGGCTCTCTCCTCTTCAGTTAAGGGAGTAGGGAGGCACGTCCACAAGGGCGTTAGGCTTCCTCCCGCAGAGCTGGGCCTGAGTTGTGTGTCTTGAGGAAGACAGGGAGCTGGCCTTTAAGAGACGTTTAAGAGAAGAACTGGACACAGCAGCCTAAACCAGCCAGCACAGGGTATTGTATTTACGGATTAAATTGTTTTCCTTATATCCTATCTTTCTCAGTTATTTAAAAGCAAATCTAAGAGATATTTGTCTAAATTCTCAATGAAGAAAGGCTCTTGGGCAAGTTGTAGTAACCTTAAGGCATGCTAATTAAATCTTCACTACTGCAAAGGTGATGGTTTTGGCTCTTACATTTTGTCAATGTATATTTAATTATTGAATATATGTAAAAGCAAATTTGTGTTTTATTGGTGTCAAACTGAGTGTGGAAGGGAAGATATACCCTGTGTTTGCAAAATAAAAACAGTTGATAATGTTTAGTGTTGTAAATTTATGTTCTGTCAAGCCTTACACTATTTAAGACCTTTGTAATACTTGTTGGCATCTGTGTTATTTTTTAAAATAAGAATTCTGCCTAGCATCTTTGGGGTGGGGGGGAATTTACTGCTTAATGATAGGTTTAGTGAAGTTTTGTCCTGCCATGGTAGGAAAAAGATTGATGGTTAATTGAGGAGTTATTCTTATTTATTAGTCTGTGTAACTCTGTTTTAAAAAATAGACCATTTTTTAAAGTTTCTTAAAAAAAAACTTTAAAAAAAAAACAAAACTTTTGACTCAGAGTCAAAGCATTCTATAATACTCTTATCTGACAATGTGAATGTTACTTTGCATTATTATTATTATTGCTTAATATTTCGATGCAGCAATTGTTTGATTTCTGAATGTATTTATCTTCGTTCATTCTTTGAGGTTTTTGTTTTTAGTTCTTATCTTAAACATTGTTATTGTTATTAAATTTTAATCCTTTTTAATTCTGTAAAGGCAAAAAGTGGAAACCTAATAAACACATGTATATGTAAAAAATTTAAAAAAAGAATATTTTTCACTAAACATTTTTCAACTTATTTTATTGTTTTTGTTACTATTGTGAAATGAATCTTTTTTCCTTCACATTTGTCTGATTATTTTTATATGTAAATCTGTTATATTCTCTGTGCTCATTTCATAACTAACATTTTAATTCAATTTATTATTTTTTCAGAAATTGTTTGATCAGCTCTCTTGGGTTTTCCAGGAATAAACTTTTAGAAAGTTAAAAAAATAATAATAAAGTTTTTTTTTTAAGTGACATATATATTTATGGGGCACAATGTGATGTTTTGATATATTTATATATTATAGAATGATCAAATCAAGGTAATCAGCATATTTATCAGCTCAAATATTTATCTTTTCTTTTGGTGAGGACATTTAAAATCTTGTCTTTCAGGTATTTTTAACTATAGAACACATTATTATTAACCATAGCCACCTCGCTGTGAAATAGGATACCAAAACTTACTCTTCGTAGCTGTAATTTTGTACCTGTTGACTAGCTTTTAGTTTCATTGATTCTTTGGTTTTTCTAGTCTTCTTTTCTTCATTTCTGCTCTGATGTTTGCATTTCCTTCTTTCTGCTAACACTGGGCCTAGTTTTTTCTTTTTCTAGTTCCATGAGATGTAATGTTAGGTTGTTTATTTGAGATCTTCTGGTGTAGTTGTTTATTGCTATGAACGTCCCTCCTAAAACTGCTTTTGTTGCATACCATACTTTTGGAATGTTGTGTTTCCATTTTCATTTGTTTTATGATATTTTTTAGGCTGGGTGTGGTGGCCCACTCCTGTAATCCTAGCACTCTGGGAGACTGAGTGGGAGGATTGTTTGTGCTCAGGGGTAGACCAGCCTGAGCAAGAGTGAGATAATGTCTCTATTAAAAATAGAAAATTAGCCAGGCCTTGTGGTGGGCACTTGTAGTCCCAGCTGCTTGGGAGGCTAAGGCAGAAGGATCACTTGAGCCCAGGAGTTTGAGGTTACTATGAGCTACGATGCCACAGTACTCTCTCCAGGGCGACAGAGTATTAAGACTTTGTCTCAAAACACACACACAAAAAAACATATTTTTAAATTTCCTCTTTGACCTGATAGTTGTTAAGGAGCATATTGTTTTAATTTTCGCATATTTCTTACTTTTCCATAAAAGAGAAATAGGAAATAGTTATAGTGATCAGGAAAAGAGAATTTTTTTCAGAGATAAGAAAGAAAACGTTAAAAAGAAGATGATCGCTTTAATTAGGTCTTTGAATTGATTTAAAAGGGCACAAACTTTGCAAACAAGAAGGCTCTGTGCATGGCTGGTAGAATGAAAATTGAGTAAAATATTCTGGATGAACATATACAGCTGTATTTACAAAATAACCAAACATCAGACCATCATAAGTGGTGTCAAGTTTTTGAGGATAACCAAAAGGAGAGGTGACCTATAGTTCCTAGGGATGGCACCATTGAATTAGCAACCTTTGAGGTAGGCTTTGAGGAATTTGATAGCAAAGGGTGGTGTTCAAGGTCGAACTGGCAACAGCTGGAGTTTAGGTTTGTGGGTCAGTGTTACTTCTCTGTTCCAGCCCTCCCTGGCCTTTCCATCTCACCTAGAATAAAATCTGTTAGTTAAGGAAACTTATAAAGTGTTTTTATTTTTTTAATGCAGAGGCCTTACTGTGATTGTGATTTAGGTCTTATCCAAAATTTCTGAGCAATTTGTTGATTGATCCATTCATACTCAGAAGAAAAATGTATAAAGGAGCAGTGCCTTGTTTCAGCTCTGGTCAGTGTGTGATTCCTACGGCATAGTTTGTCAGAATAGTTACAGAAAGAGGTGTTAATGTCTATAGAGTGGTCGATTGAATTAAATGAGGTGGTGTACAGGAAACTACCCCAAATACTGCAACAGATATGTGGTAGTATTTATTGTTGGGGAAAATGGATACTTTATTTATTTATTTATTTTTGTAGAGACAGAGTCTCACTTTATCGCCCCTGGTAGAGTGCCGTGGCATCACACAGCTCACAGCAACCTCCAATTCCTGGGCTCAAGCGATTCTCTTGCCTCAGCCTCCCAAGTAGCTGGGATTATAGGCACCCGCCACAACGCCTGGCTATTTTTCTGTTTTGCAGTTCGTCCGAGGCCAGGTTTGAACCTGCCACCTTCGGTATATGGGGCCGGCCCCCTACTCGCTGAGCCACAGGCGCTGCCCAAAAATGGATACTTTAGTAACCCAGATGATAATTTGGGATAGGATAGGTAGAATATGAAAAACTGAAAAATAACTTTACCATTTTTTTTTTTAATGTGTGTGTGTGGGGGGGAGAAGAGGCCAATATTACCTTAGCAATATATGTATAAGGCTTAAAAACTGTGCTACAAAAAGGTTTATCTGCAGCCCCAGAAAGCATTTAAAACACCTACTTGTTTAAGTTCAGGTGGTCAAGATCTTTCTTGTCACTTATTTGACAGTTTCAGACCTAGAGGGAGACTATACTGTTCTCAATTTTTCATTTATTCGTTGAGCCTGTTTATACTTGAAATATTATGATAGAATTGAAAGACTGTGGGCTTTAGAGCTACCAGTCTTGGGTATAAATCTTCTGGCCAGATGAGGTCACATCTGTAATCCTAGCACTTCGGGAGGCCAAGGCAGGAGGACTGCTTGAGGCCAGGGTTTGAGACCAGCCTGAGCAAGAATAAAACCCTATGTCTACAAAATATAGAAAAATTAGCTAGACATGGTAGCACATACCTGTAGTCCGAGCTACTCAGGAGACTGAGGCAGAAGGATCACTTGAACCCCGGAGTTTGAGGTTGCTGTGAACTAGGCTGATGGCACTATAGCCTGGTCAACAGAGTGAGACTCTGTCTCCAAAAAAAAATCTTCTACCTTTTGTATGATTTTTGAATACATTATTTAATATCTGAGTTGCAAATTCTTCATCTGTAAATGGCAGAATGATTTAATCTGTGGGTGGTGAGGATTAATCACAGATGTGTTTAAAAGTATGCTAGCTTGTTGGGAACTGGGTGGTCAATGAATGTATCCCCCCTTTATTGTAGTAAAATAAATATAACATAAAATTTGCCATTTTAATTGTTTAAGTATATAATTCAGTGTCATTTATTATATTCATGATATTATATAACCATCACCACTATTTCCAAAAGCTTTAATCACCCCAAACAGATAACTCTGTGACCATTAAGCATTAATTTCCCATTCCCTCCTCCTAAGCCCTGATAATTTCTAATTTACTTTCTGTAAACTTACAAATTCTAGATATTTCGTGCAGGTGGGGCCATCTGAACATGATCTTCTATGTCTGGCTTCTTTCCCTTAGCGTGATGTGTTCAAGGAACATCCACATTGTAGCACGTATCACATTCCTTATTATGGCTGAATATTATCCCATTGTATACCACAGTTTATCCGTTCACCTTCGAAGGACACTTGGGTTATTTCCACCTTTTGGTTGTTGTGACTAATGCTGCTGTGAACATGGGTATACAAGTATCTGTTTCAGTCCCTGTTTTCAATTCGTTGGGTGTATACCCAGAACTGGAATTGCAGGTCATGTGGTAATTTCATTTAACTTTCTGAGGGACCACCAAACTGTTTCTTCGTCTTTTTTTTATACAGGGGTGGACATTTTAAATTGCACACAAACTTTATAGCCACCTTGTATTTTACTCAGCATCTTTAATGCATATGTCCTGTAAGATCAATAAATAGAAGAGCTCAGAGTTGACTTTTTTTTTTTTTCTTTGAGACAGAGCCTCAAGCTGTCACCCTGGGTAGAGTGCTGTGGTTTCACAGCTCACAGCAACCTCCAATTCCTGGGCTTAGGCAATTCTCTTGCCTCAGCCTCCTGAGTAGCTGGGACCACAGGTGCCCGCCACAACGCCTGGCTAATATTTGCTGCAGTTTGGCCAGGGCCGGGTTTGAACCCGCCACCCTCGGTATGTGGGGCTGGCACCCTACTCACTGAGCCACAGGCGCCGCCCAAAGGGCTCAGAGTTGAAAGCAACCAAATTCTCTTTAGTGCAGGGTAGTCTCACAGTTTTTCTCCACTTCCTGCTTGGAGAACCTCTTCCAAGCTTCCCGCTGCCTGACCACTACTGTAAAGAAAGCCCTTCCCTTTCCTTTGCTTTTTTTCTTTCTTAAATCATCTCCACTACTTCTGCCTTTTCTTTCTCTTACTAATTCTTTCCCCTACACCTTCTGCCTCTGTTACCATTCCCCACCTTCTGTAAAGGGGTGCCAAGGAGGAAGTCTTGCAGGAGTTAGTCCTTCCCCATTCCTCAGCCCTGCCCAGGCCTGAAGTTACTGTCTTCCTACTGTCTTCCTCAGAGGTCCAGAGGCTAGATTGTATCAATTTATAGTAAACTTTAATGTAAGCCAGACTTTCAGAACGATTAGCGCTTGTACTAAAAAATGATGTTTGGGTGGGAAATGAGAAAATAGCATTAAAGTGATTGTTGCTTAGAAAAACCAGCTGGAAGTCAACACCAGCCTGTCAAATCAGATGTGATTTCTTAGCCAAAGAAGGTGTTTTTCATTCCTATAATCCTGAACGGCCTGGTCGGTAGTTAAAAGTCAACAGTGTTTTGTTTTACTTATTCCTAAGACTATTATAAAGGTCTTCAGTCATTATATATCCGATGAGACGCTACGGGGAAATAAAGGACGTATCCATGCATTTTAGGAGAGTGAGTGTACACACATGGAATAGAAGCATGACAAGGGTGCATTTAAATTTAGGCACAGGGGTGAACTGTTGGTAAGTCCCTAAGGAGAAAATAAGCAGTCATTTTAATGACTTATTAATGCATGGGCCAGGAATGGGACAGATATGGTACACAAAAGGTGACAATAAATAATACAGCCTTGGGGAAGGGATAGGTTTTGCTTAGAAAGCTCATCGTGCATCACTGCCTTGTAAGGGTGAATTCTGTGGACGGGATTAATGTGGAGGGGAAGAAAAAGTGAGGCTTGGAATCCAAATGTGCCATGCGTGACTAACTCCAAGATGACCAGGCCAGCTGCTAACATACGAACAGAAACGGAAGTAACATTTCTGGAGAATGCACTTTGTTGCTGACAGCTAAAATGCTTCCCCTGTGTTTTCAGTTCTCACCAGCCTGTGAGGGAGTATTATTTTGTCCTCATTGTAGATAGAGAATTTGACCTACAGGTGAAGAAACTTGCTTGGCTACTCAGAGATGGAGCCAGGATTCTGGTTCATGGAGCTGGAAATGAAAGGATTCCAGGTTTCCTTTCCCCAGAGTTTGAACAGGGAGTGCCTGGGTTTTCAGTGTCCCCTCCTCCTAGTGCTTCCTGGGCTAGGTTTCTTTATTCTGTAATTGAGGCTTATTACACACGTGTCCTCGAGAGCAGTGATTTTCAGCCAGTGGGCCGGGAGAGCATCTTAGGTATGCTGCAAAAATTTTTAAAGATCATGAATTAAATTATTTTCAAAAGAGGTTCAAAGTACAGTAAGTATATTCTTTTTTTTACTCTTTTTTTTTGTTGTTGTTGATAAATGTAATTTAAGTGTGCCATGGAAGTTAAACTTCCAGTATGTTGTGAGATAAAAAAAAGGTTGAAAAACACTCATCTAGAGGGTGCTGTTCAACAGAAACGTAATGTGAGCCCAGGTGTAGTGTAAAATTTTCTAGTAGCTAAGTGCAAAATGCAAAAAGAAACAGCAAAATTAATTTTAGTAATTTACCAGGATACCAAGAAAAGGTATACACATTTTAAGAAATCTTATTGGAAATAAAATCAATTATTTCCCAAAAGTGTATGAATTGTCAGTAAAATGGTACTTCACTTCAACTTTGAAAAATAATACATAGACAACATCTCTTATAATGTGAGTACTTTTTTTGGCAACTTCTGTTTTTTATTTAACCCAATATGTCATGCTGTTATCTTGTCCAACTTACATACAGATCATGTAATTCATACTGGAACCAAGATAATCCAGCTTATATTTTATACTTAAAATGTGTCTTAGTTCGGACCTTGCTACGTATGCCCAGTAGCTACAGCATAGCTCTAAAAAACTGGTAGAAAGATGTATCTTAAAAACAACAACAGCAAAGGTGGAGGCCCTGCTTTGAAGTCACCAGGAAAAGCTCTGGAGGGGCAGGAGAGCACACTCCTCTCAGAGGGAAAGCTGTGTGGAAGAAAGGCACCACAGTAAGAAGCAGAACTGTACTTCAAAGGAAAGTAAAGAAGGAGACATGTCTCATAAAGACATTACTACAGGAAGGGCTATTTATGGAGAGCAGCAAGGTCATAGCAACCTTATCATCATTGCCACGAGAGATCACAGGAAGACTCTGTGGTGGAGACTGCTGGATCCTAAGCCATATTTGGGCAGGGGATGTGTCTTGGCAGATCTCCTAACCACTAAGAATGGAAACCACAGGGTTTAATGTATATATGGATATGGTTGCCAAAGGGTCTTTTCTTCCAGAGCCTTTTTCAGATGGGGAGCTGTCATGTTTGCTTGAGGAAATAAACATGAACATACTACCTTATATGGGAGTTTCCACAGACTTCAGCTCTACCCAGAGCAAGATAAATGACAGTTTCAGACTTCTATCCCAGCAAACGAGAGACCATCCTATATTTAAAAGATCTTTGGTGATTTCCTCCATGCTTTTTTACTTTAAAACATTCTGGGAGAAAAAAAAATGTTCTTGGAATTTCCCCTTCGTCCCAGTGATTCTGCCTACTTTGCTGTCTTTGTCAGCCTAACCACTTCTTTTGGTCTTTTCCATTATACTTGATTTTTTGTTTGTTTTGTGTGTGTGTGTTGGTTTTTGTAGTAAACTATATACTAGGAATCAGCGTGCCCCCCAGGTACTGCTCTTGGCTATCTTAACCGACAGATTTTAATTCTGTTCCTTCATCTTAAAAATGAAGAGGATTAGAATTAGAGTCCTTTATAATCCTTCAGGGCCTCATTATGTAGCTTAGAACTTATTTTTTTTAATCGTGTTTTTAAAAACCCCAAATTAATAACATTTACTTTTTTGACCATTTTAAAATGTGTAGTTAAATAGCGTAAAGTACATTTATCACCACATGTCCATCTCCAGAACTGTTTTTATCTTGCAAAACTGAAGCTCTGTACCCATTCAACAACTCCCCGTATGTCCCCTCCCCCTGGCAGCCACCATTCTAGTTTCTGTCTTTACAAATGTGACTACTCTGGGTACCTCATAGAAGTATAATCATATAGTATTTATCCTTTTGTGTCTGGTCTATTTCACTTACCACACTGTTTTCAAGGTTCATACATGTTGTGGTGTAGCAGGCATCGGAGTTTTCTTCCTTTTTAAGGCTGAATAAAGTTCCATTATATGTGGAATAAAGTTCCATTATATGTGTTTACCACATTGTGTTTATTCATTCACGAGTGGAACCTTTGCTGTTGTGAATAATGCTGCTGTGAACATGAGTGTGTAAGTACCTCTTTGAGTTCCTCTTTTTAATTTTTTGGAATATATAGTAATTCAGAAGTAGAATTGCTATATCATGTGGTTATTTTATTTTATTTTGGTACTTTTACTTTTAATTGTTTTTAGCAACTGCCATGTTGTTTTAATAGTGACTACATTATTTTACACGCCCACCAACAGCGTAAAGCAGTGGTTCTCAACCCTCCGAATGCTGCGACCCGTTAATACAGTTCCTCATGTTGTGGTGACCCCAACCATAAAATTATTTTTGTTGCTACTTCATAACTGTAATTTTGCTACTGTTATGAATTGTAATGTAAATATTTGATACGCAGAATGTATTTTCATTGTTGCAAAGTGGTTGCCTAACAGAGGTTTCAAGTATAATGGAAAAGACTAAAACAGGGGCCTCTTTAGAACCGCTGGTGTAAAGAGTCCTGATTTCTCTATGTCCTCACCAACACTTAACATTTTGTCTCTTGATAGCAGTCATCCCAATGGGCATAAGGTGGTATCTCATGAAGGTTTAACTTTGTATTTGTCTCATGATTAATGATGTAGAATATCTTTTTGTGTGCTTGTTTTTTTTTTTTGTTTGTTTGTTTGTTTGGGTTTTTTTTTGCAGTTTTTGGCGGGGGCTGGGTTTGAACCCGCCACTTCCAGCATATGGGGCCGTCGTCCTACTCACTGAGCCACAGGTGCCGCCCTTTTTGTGTGCTTGTTAGCCATTTATATATCTTTAGAGAAATGTCTATTTAGTTCTTTGCCCATTTAAAAATCCAGTTTGTTTTGTTGTTGATGTGTTGTAAGAGTTCTTTTTTTTTTTTTTGGTAGAGACAGAGTCTCACTTTATCGCCCTCAGTAGAGTGCCGTGGCGTCACATAGCTCACAGAACCTCCAACTCCTGGGCTTAGGCAATTCTCTTGCCTCAGCCTCCCGAGCAGCTGGGACTACAGGCGCCTGCCACAACACCCGGCTATTTTTCTGTTTTGCTGTTCGGCCGAGGCCGGGTTTGAACCCGTCACCTTCGATATATGGGGCCGGTGCCCTATTCAATGAGCCACAGGTGCCGCCCAGTAAGAGTTCTTTATATATTCTCTGGCTATTAACCTCTTACAAGAAATATGACTTGCAGATATTTTCTCCTGTTGTTTTTAACTCGGTTGATTACATCCTCTGATGCACAAAAGTTTTTAGTCTTGATGTCCAGTTATCTATCTTTTATTTTGTTGCCTCTGCTTTTGGTGTCATATTTAAGAAATCATGGCCAAATCAAGTCTCATAAAACTTTCCCCCATGCTTTCTTATAAGGGCATATTTTATAGTGTTAGGTCTTTGAACCATCTTGAATTAATTTCTGTATATGGCCTAAGGCAGTGGTTCTCAACCTGTGGGTTGCGACCACTTTTTTGCTCAAGGATGTTAGTCATGGCCCAAGAAGTTTCTACTTAAAATTCAATGTAAAATAAGAGCTGAAAAGGTGAACCTGAGGAGAACCTGGGGAGAACCTGAGGTATCTATGGGTGCTATGAGGCTCATGTTGGAGCAGTTCTCTGAAAGTGAAGACCAGGAAGAAGGGCCGTCTGGTAGGCACTTGCTGAGGTGCCCTGCAGTGTACTGCAAGAGCACGTTAGGGACTTGGACTTTCTGCTGAAGACAGAGTCAGAGCTGGTGGCATTTTGACTTCCTATGACCCAGTAGCATTATCCTGAGGCCATACCATTCAGTATTTATGGTACTTTCTCCCCAGTTTATTTCTAATTAACTTCCCCATTTAATCATTACTAAAAGACTGCAGGGTGAAGGAGCATATGCTGTCTTTGACTAAGGGAAGAGGAAACCAAAGGATTGGCAGAAAATGAGTTCAATGTCATGCGATAGCTGGAGTGGCAGCAAAGCCAGAGGGCAGCTCAGGAGCCCCTGGCCTAGTCTGCTCTCTGGGGAGAAGTGGGGTGCCAATGCCAGATTGTGCTCCTTGGAAAGACAGGGGCCTTGTAATGCCACAGCACTCTATCCAGGGTGACAGCTTGAGGTTCTGTCTCCAAAAAAAAAAAAAAAAAAATTCAGCTTTCTGAATCCAGGTCAAAGGATTATATTCCAGAATGCATGTTTACAGTTTAATCCTTCTGGGAAGGTCACAGGTCATGTCCTCTGAAGGCAGAAGAGCCTTCGTAGCTCCGGTCAGGCCCTAGATTTATCATTCTCTTCTCTCAGTCTTACTATGTTACAGTGATAGGTTGATTGAACCTGTCAGAAAGGCATATAATTTTATCAGATGCACATTTGAAAAAATGAAAATTTTATTTTGTGAGATTATGGAGTTACATTGAAAGGGAAAATTACTTGAAATCTGATGACAACATTCAAAAAGTAAGGAATGAAGGGAAAAGGGGGGAACCTATTAAAGAAGATTAACTTAATGTAAAATAAAGGACTAATTGTTGGGTTTTGGTTAGGTCTCAGATTTTGTATTCCTCACTAGGGTTGTACATAAAGAAAGGACATGTTGAGAAAAAGGAGCTGGATGTACTTGGAAAGGTTCATTTATTTCCCCACTGACAAAATGTCTTAATTCAACCTTTTTTGGGGGGAGAGCACTTTTAGATTCAAAGAATATACACAATTTTTATGAAATTTTATAGAAAGTTTTTCCTATAATTTCAGGAATACATGCCCCACCCCACACTGCAGCAGATGATTATACTGATGAGTGCATTTCTGAAGACTTTTTAAAAAGCCTTTTATTGATAGAAATTAAAATATTGTGAATTCTTGATAATTGAACAAACAGTAAATTCACCAGCAGTCACTAGAGGGTGGTGTTTTCTAGGACACACCAGATCAAGTTCTTTCTGGCAGTTTACAGTGTGTTTGCCTATGTGTGTGTGTGTGTGAGAGAGAGAGAAAGGGCCACACACACAGACTCTCTGTCTCTACCTGCACAACTGGAAGTAGTTCTTTGTGCACATTTCTTTTTTTTCCCCTTTCCCTTTTATCCATAATACAAACTGAAATGTTGTAGTTTTAAAACCTCCTGGTGGGGTGTGGGGGCTCACACCTGTAATCCCAGCATTCTGAGAGGTCAAGGTGAGAAAATCACTTGAGGCCAGGAGTTCAACACCAGCCTAAGCATGAGCAAGATCTGATCTCTGCTAAAAATAGAAAACTTAGCCAAGCATCATGGCAGGTGCCTATAGTCCCAGCTACTGAGGAGGCTGAGGCAGGAGGATCTCTTGAGCCCAGGAGTTTGAGGTTGCTGTGAGCTAGGCTAAGGTCATGGCACTCTAGCCTGGGCAATAGAGTGAGACTCTGTCTCAAAAAGAAAAAAGAAAGCATTGCTTAACAGTGTCGAAGTTTAGATTATTACTCCATTTGGATCTTTTATCCTTAGGTTCTCAAATTAAATCCACTTCTGGTAGAAATGACTAGATTACTAACATATTTTAATTATATCACAAGTTTTAACTTGGCGCCCCTGCCCCTTTCCTGGAAAGGAATTCTTATAACTAGTACTAATTGACTTTCTTCCTTTCTGTCCTGGAAGAACATTAGCAAATTGTCTAAGACTACTCTGAGAGTTGGCCTCTGCTCCTCAGAGTTGGGTGAAGAATGAACAGGGGAGCAGGCAGGCATACGGTCTTCTGGACAGATTGCAGGTCAGCATCTGCTATTGAACAGAGCACTTGGCAATCGGAAATTTGAAATGCACCCAGATCAGAACAATTTACCTCTGAGAAAGATTTGAGGAGGTGAGGAGAGGCTAATGCTACATAGTTATTTTTTAACCAGAATCTAGTTGTTTGTTGATTCCCTACCTTATGAATCTTAGCAGGATACTGGACCTTGCTCCCTCTTGAGAAGCTCAAAATGTCAGCTGCTTGCTCTCCTAGGCTCCCCTTCAGCTAAAGCACAGATACGTGACTTTGGCCTTAACTGTCAGGTACATCTGCATTGGACTTTGACCTGAGAGTTAGAGATGTAAAGCAATAGGGATTGCCTGGAATCATTTCTGAAGAGCATGCCTGTAGTGGCACCCACAACATCCCTGTCATTTAGGGGCAACTTTTAATCCAGTGTGAGCAGCAATGGCCCAGTGTCCAGCACTGGCCCAGAGGTGTAGGTGTGGTAACAGACATCTCCCAGTTAAGCAGGGTATTGTGTTAGCTGGGTTCTTTGTTGATCCTGCAGATTCTATGAGCAATCTGATGTCTTAACTCTTCTGCTTAAAATTAACCTAAGGTGGTTTCTGTTGCTTGCATCTTGAAAACGTGCGTGTGTGTGTCGAACTAAATGAAATATTCTCTCAAAGTATCTAATCCTTTGGTAAATTAAAGAAAATTCCTTATTGTGAAACTTACTGAAATTTATTCCTCTCAGCATCCTATGCCATCCCCCTTTTCCTTTTTATTTATTCCAATATCTGCTGAGTACCTGCAACACACCCAGCACATGGTTGAGTGTAAGCAGAAGAATGTGTCAGAGTTTGTGTTCTAGTGCTGTCTTCCCTTAAAGAATGCCATGAAGCATAGTCTTAAGCTTTGTAACCAGGTTCTTTATATCTGTGTACTGTGGACCATACTTGAGGGACTACAGCAAGAAACTCAAGAACAATCTGGGGAGAAAGGAAGTCAGATTATCCTCTGAGAGTCAGACTTCAGCATCATCACTGGAGTAGAGCTGTACAGGCACTTAAAGAGGATGAAGAGGCAGACATATAGAAAGTCACCGAAGTGAATCTGGCTGTCATAGTCACTGATTATTCGGATTAAGAGTATAATTCCCCCTTTTATGAATTCGTGCACAACAGACAACTTTCTGATTGTTGACTAGATTTGCATTTGGCCTATACCTAGGTGAGAACAGCTACTTATAAAAACCAGATGTTTTAGTTTGCCTGGAGATTATAAGTTGGAGTTCTGGTTTTACATATCAGCTGTAAAATTTAGTGAATGAAGACTCCCCAGAGGTGGATCTAATTTAGTGTGGGGACAGAATTGATTGCTCAACTTCAGAAGCTGAAGGTTACCCTTCACATTTTTAAAACTTCACCAAGGATGGGCAGCGCCAGTGGCTCAGTGAGTAGGGCGCCAGCTCCATATGCCAGAGGTGGCGGGTTCAAACCCAGCCCCGGCCAAAAACTGCAAAAAAAAAAAAAAAAAAACACAACTTCACCAAGGTAAGACTTCTTTATAGGAAGTCAGCTATCTTCTCCAGCAAACTCTGTGTCACTGTGAACCAAGGACTTTTCTTTCTTGTAAATCTTAATGATTGTAAGTGGATATTAATGTAAGTTTTGAGATACTCAAAAACCAAAAAGCATGAAATCCACCTGGATTGAAACAAAGGAAGCCCTACCATCAATTCCCATAAGCTGAGCAAGTTGAAACTTGTACGGGTGATTCAGAAAGGACACTGTCGACTGTGTTTCTTCTTTTTTTGAGACAGAGTCTCACTTTGATGCCCTTGGTAGAGTATCGTAGCTCACAGCAACCTCAAACTCTTGGGCTCAAGGGATTCTCTTGCCTCAGCCTCCCAAATAGCTGGGGCTACAGGCGTCCACCACAATGTCTATTTTTTTAGAGATGGGGTCTCACTCTTGCTCAGGCTAGCCTTGAAATCCTGAGCTCAGACATTCCACCTACCTTGGCCTCCCAGAGTCCTGGGATTACAGACGTGAGCCACCGTGCCTGGCCCTCAACTGTGTTTCATGGAAGTGAAATAATGGACCGTAACACAGTCTGTCTCAAAACTTTTGTAGTGGCCCACGTACATGTATGTAAATACATATTTGCTTACATTACTAAGAAAAAGTATCACAATTTTGTAGGATACTTTAAAGAAATTTATAAGTACTCTTTCATGTTTCTGTGAAGTTTCTGAAATTATTGCAGTCATTCAACAAACATTTCTTGTGTACCTAATGTTAGCCAGACTCTGAAAAGCTCACACTTCATTAAATGAATAATTAAATGTGTAAACAACATACAGCAGGGCAGGTGCACTAGGATAGGTTTGTCTGAAGGTCAGTAGGAACTCAGAGGAAAGGGCAGCTTCTGCTGTCCCCTTAGGGGAGCTCTGGAAGGCTCCACAAAATGGAAATGGTTTGGCAACCCAATATAAGAAACTAAAAGTTCATCTTGGTAAAGAAACGGTAGAATTATGGAGGGATGAAACAGTGTGCTAAATCTGGGGAACAGTGGTTGGAGAAGTGCATTGATTATTAGAAGGGGGATCAGACAGGCATGTCGCATATATCAACGCTGCTGTGGTCTGAACGTTTGTGTCCCGCCCCCGAGATTTATATGTTGAACTCCTAACCCCAAAGTGATAGTATTAGGAGTAGGGCCTCTAGGAGATGATTAGGTCATGAGGGCGGAGCTTTCATGAATGAGATTAGAGGCCATATAAAATAGGCCCAAAAGAGCCCATTTGCCCCTTCCACCCCATGGGGAGACAATGAGAAGATATCATCTATGAGCTTAGAGAACTTAGCTGAGATAGCCAGGTAACCAGGGATGTGTTGAATCCAGATAAATGACATAGCTGTATAATATTCAGCTTTTGTCTTCCAAATGAAACATAAATATTAATAGAACATAATTGAGCATGCCAGTTGTGTAGTATCTTCACCACGTAAGTAGTACATGTGTGCACATACGCAAATGATTTTACACAGGATGTTTTTTATACACCTAGTAAGATTCACTATGGTGTAAATTTTAGATTTATTTCTCTTTATCCTGGATATTTTTTAAAAAGATGTTAATCTCTCTAGTAAATTTTGCTATTAAAACTACTAAATTTGCACAAGAAAGTGGCTATAATCAAGAATAAATTAGGGTGTGCTTTAAAACTAAGAGTGGAATTGGAATGTTCCTAACATAAATAAATGTTAACTGCCTGAGGTGATGGATACCCCAGTTACCCTGATTTGATTACTTCACGTTGTATTCGTGTATCAAAACATCACTTGTACTTTATAAAGATATACAACTATTATGTACCCATAATAATTAAAAATAAAATTTAAAAAATCTATTAAATTTTCTAAGCGAAATTAATACTTTGGAAAGAGTTCTCTTTTACTGTTTTCTTTCTGCATATTTACTTCTAGATTTTGCAGTTCATAGGTCCTCATTTATCTGTTGATTGTGCCTGAAAGCCAGTCTTTCCCATCTTTTTTTTTTTAAGTCTCATGATTTATTTACTCTCTCATGTGTCTTACATTGATCCTTTTCTCTTACAGTTTATATCCAGTAACTCTCATTATTGTCCTGTTTTGAGTGGGCTCCTGGGAAAATGTTTTATGTCTTCTGTTTTCTTTTTTGCAGTTTTTGGCCAGGGCTGAGTTTGAACCCACCATCTCCAGTATATTGGGCTGCTGCCCTACTCCTTTGAGCCACAGGCTCCACCCATGTCTTCTGTTTTCTTAAGCATTATTTGAAATGGATATGTTTGGTCATGTATCAGTGGGTGGCTCCTCCAGCTGTCAGTTGCATTCATGTGATATGACTTAGGTATTAATAATGTCCCCTTCTTTCATCCTCTGAAAGCTGAGTGCCTGGAACATCTTAGGAGCCACAAGGTGGCAGACACAGTGCTTCGAAACCTTGTGGACTTACACGCTCTTAAGACTGCTCTGTTGTCTTAGTCCTTCTTTCTTTTAAAAAAATTACGAAGACATAGAAATTAATAGAAAGACCCTCCAAATATCCACCACATATTGCAAAAAATAAAACATGGCAGATACAGTGGAAGTCTCCTAGTATTTTCCTCTTCCATTCTTTCCTCCTGCTTTTACTCCCCAAAGAAACCACTTTTCCTAACTTTAGTTTGGCTCACATCTGAGCATGTCTTGATATTTTTATTTCACATTGACACATTGTTACAGTGCATAGGATTGTTTCTTATGTTTTAGATTTTGTATAGTGTGTGTGTTGTGTGAGTTGCATTTTTCTTGCATGTTACTTTATAGATTTGTGTAGATTTCTGTAGCTCTAGTGTATTATTTTTCCTTCACAGCTACAATGGCATTCTGGTGAAGGAATCAGTTTCTTAGTGGTAGACCTTGGGAGAGGCAGAGTAGTAGAGTGATCACAGATGGGCCTCTGGGTATCAGTGCCTTTTGCAATCCTCATGCTCTCACTGACCAGCCATGGCCCAGTTTCTACTCCAGCAAAGGAGGGGTGCCACACATTTCACAGAGTGTGGGGAGGATCAAATGAAATAATGTGAAAAGCATTAGCACCATGAGTATTATTGTTAGTATTGCCACGAGGAAAGGATGCCAGTAATGTAGGGCTAATTTTTTGTGGTATATTAAATTCTACTGGAATAGAAATCATTCTGAAGGCAAGAGGTAAAATGGTGAGAAAAGGGCTTAGAGACAGGGAGGTGGCCTCCTTCCGAAGACCTGTTTTCTCTAAAGTGGGTGGGTTTGTCTGCCACTAGTGGTAGAAAGGGAGGGTGGGACCAGGATTTGAGAGTACTGAGGGTTTGAGGTGGCTTTGTTTGGGGTGTGATCTGGCTAGAGATATGCACAAAAATTTCCTGTGTAGGTGTGTGTGCTATTCTATTTGTTTGGGTTTTTTCCTCATCAACTGTTTGCCTAAAAAAAGCATGAAGGCCCTCCACCCCTCATCTAAAATCTTCTCTCCCTTGTCCCTGGCCTGGCCTGCTGCCTGGAACAGCTTCTACACCTGGATGCCTCCAGACTTGTAACCCTCCCACCCGGCATTCAGATCATTTATGGCTTATCACTTCTCACATAAATCCCAGGCCAGGCTTTGGTGGCCTTCAAAATCTGAATCTAAACTGCCCGTCTCCCACCAGTCTTCTGCTCCTGCTATGTTTCCGCACAGTGAGACTGCCCACTGCCCCCTGGGTCAGCTTCCCCACCTTTCCCTGATTTTGCTGTCTTTCCTTTTTGTCTTCATAGAATATTCTCTTCTCCTCTTTTCCAGTATCCTCATTATAAAATGTAACATATCCTTTAATGTACTTCACATGATTCTGGGCAGTTTATTTTACTTTCCTCAGAGGTGACATCCTCAGATCTCTGATGAGGGAACCCAGGACTCCTGCCCCCGGTACCTCTCGTTGTCCTCTTGTGGCCCTCTAGGGCTGCCCTCACACTGGGCATCAGTGTATTGTGTTCCGACTTCAAGGATGTCATGCTTGTTGTCATCCTCATTGGTTAAACTGGTTTTTTTTTTTTTTGAAACAGAGTCTCAGTTTGTCACCCTCAGTAGAGTGCTATGGCATCATAGCTCATGGAAACGTCAAACTCTTGGGCTCAAGTGATTCTCTTGCCTCAGCCTCCCGAGTAGCTTGGGACTGTAGGCACCTGCCATAACACCTGGCTCTTTTTAGAGATGGGGTCTTGCTCTTGCTCAGGCTAGTCTCGAACTCTTTGAGTTCTTACAATCCACCCTCCTCAGCCTCCCAGTGTGCTAGGATTACATGCATGAGCCACTGTGCTAGTCTAAACAGTTACTTTTCGAACTTAAAAAATATTTTTTTAAAATTAAAAAATATTTATGATGCAAATTTTGTAACATAATAAGAGGAAAAATTACTCCCAGGCACTGATCACCCAGATTTATTAATTGCCATATTTGCTTTACCTATTCTCATTTCTCTCTTAATTAAGAATTTATTTATTTAGGCTCGGCACCCGTAGCTCAGTGAGTAGGGCGCCAGCCACATACACTAAAGCTGGCGGGTTTGAGTCTGGCGAAGGCCTGCTAAACAACAATGACAACTACAACCAAAAAATAGCGGGGGGCGGCGCCTGTGGCTCACTGGGCAGGGCGCCAGCCCCATATACTGAGGGTGGCGGGTTCAAACTCAGCCCTGGCCAAACTGCAACAAAAAAATAGCCGGGCATTGTGACAGGTGCCTGTAGTCCCAGCTACTCGGGAGTCTGAGGCAAGAGAATCGCCTAAGCCCAGGAGTTGGAGGTTGCTGTGAGCTGTGTGACGCCACTGCACTCTACTGAGGGTGATAAAGTGAGACTGTCTCTAAAAAAAAAACGAAAACAGTGTTGCCTTTCCTTTGGGTGGCACCTGTGGCTCATCGAGTAGGGCACCGGCCCCATATACCGAAGGTGTCGGGTTCAAACCTGGCCTCCGCTGAACTGCAAAACAAAAATAGCTGGGCGTTGTGGCGGATGCCTGTAGTCCCAGCCACTCAGGAGGCTGAGGCAAGAGAATCACCTAAGCCCAGGAGTTGGAGGTTGCTGTGAGCTGTGATGTCATAGCACTCTACCGAGGGTGATGAAGTGAGACTCTGTCTCTACCAAAAAAAAAAATAGCCGGGTTTTGTGATGGGCACCTGTAGTCCCAGCTACTTGGTCGGCTGAAGCAAGAGAATCACTTAAGCCCAAGAGTCTGAGGTTGCTGTGAGCCGTGACACTTCGGTACTCTACCAAGGGTGACATAATGAAACTCTGTCTCAAAAAAAAAAGAATTTATTTATTTATTACTTTATTTTTGAGACGGAGTCTCACTCTATTGTCCTGGGTAGAGTACAGTGAGGTCATAGCAACCTCAAACTCTTGGGCTCAAGTGATCCTCTTGTCTCAACCTCCCAAGTAGCTGGGACTACAGCTGCCTACCACAACGCCCAGCTAGTTTTTTAGATACAGGATCTTGCTTTTGCTCAGGTTGGTCTCAAACTCCTGGTGGCAAGTAGTCCACCTGCCTCAGTCTCACAGAGTGCAAGGATTACAGGTGTGAGCTACCGCATCTGTCCTTAGTTAAGAATTTAAAAGCAGGCCAGGCACTGTAGCTCACGCCTATAAACCTAGCACTCTGGGAGCACTCATGGGAGCTCACGAGTTGGAGACCAGCCTGAGCAACAGTGAGACCAACATCTCTACTAAAAATAGAAAAACTAGCCAGGCTTGTGGTGGGTGCCTGTAGTTCCAGCTACTCGGGAGGCCGAGGAAAGAGGATCAGTTGAACCCAAGAGTTTGAGGTTACTGTGAACCATGATGAGGCCACAACATTCTACTAGGGCAACAGAGTGAGACTCCTTTGTCTCAGATTAAAAAAGAGAGAGAGAGAATTTAAAAGCAAATCCCAGACATCAGGTCATTTCAGAGTTGGTCTTTGAGAAAGTGGATGTTTTCTAGCATAATAACATGCTGTTATCTTAACTAATAAGCTGAATGATAATTCTTTTGCATAGTGTCCTAACACCCAGTTCATAATCAGGTTCCTTCTTCATGTATCCCAAGATTATCCTTTACATTTTGTTTGTTTGAACCAGGATCTAAAAAAAGGCCATAGTTTAATAATATATTTGATTGTTCCTGCTCTTAAATCTCTTTAAAAATCTTCAAGAAAACCCTTCTTTGCTATTCTTTCTTGTCACTGACCACTGACTTAGAGATACTAGCTCAGTTGTCATGTAGAAATAAAGTTTATTTAAAAAATTATAAACTTTTGGCTCGGCGCCTGTGGCTCAATGGGCAAAGGCGCCAGCCACATATACCTGAGGTGGCGGGTTCGAATCCAGCCCGGGCCTGCCAAACAACCATGACGGCTGCAACCAGAAAATGGCCGGGTGTTGTGGCGGGTGCCTGTGGTCCCAGCTACTTGGGAGGTGGAGGCAAGAGACTCCCTTGAGCCCAGGAATTGGAGGTTGCTGTGAGCTGTGACACCACGGCACTCTATCCAGGGTGACAGCTTGAGGCTCTGTCTCAAAAAAAAAAAAAAAAAAAAATTATAAACTTTAAAGTTTATAATTTTTTAAATAAAGTTTATACTTTTTTAATAAAATTTTTTTACTTTAAATAATTAAAGTTTATACTTTTTTAAATAAACTTTATTTTGGAATAATTTTACATTTGTAGAAAAGTTGCAAAGAGAGTTCAGAGAATCCTCACGTAACCCTCATTTAGCAACCCCTGTTGCCAGTACCTTATTTTACCTTCAGAATGTCTTTTTTTGGTTCCAGCATCCAGTGCAGGATACCACATTGTGTTAGACCATGTTGAATGATAATTTCTGATTATAAGCTCTATTTTACTGCTGAAAAAAAAATAACCATTTTCTGGCTAGGTTTTTTTTGTTTTACTATAATGTTTTAAAAGTAGGCTTAAGCCAGGTTTTAGATTTTCACTCAATTACGTAATAACTTATACTTTTGACATAAGTTTCATCATCTTTGAAATGGGAATAATAATAGTACTTATTTCATTACTTTATTATAAAATTAAACTTGATAAGTGCCTACAAGGTGCTTTCACGGTTTCTGGCACAGAGTAAGCTACTCAGTAAACCCAGCTCTTGGCAAAGGCATTATTTTCTAAATCATACTGAGACTTGAGGGGAAAACTGGGTCTTATCTGAGGCTCACTATGATTTTAAAAACAAAGCCTAAAGTTGGTGCAGTGGCTTATGCCTTTAATCTCAGCACTTTGGAGGTCAAACTGGGAGGAGAGCTTCAGGCCAGGAGCTTGAGACCAGCCTGGGCAACATGGCCAGACCCTGTCTCTCTTTTAAATTAAAAAATGCATAGATATTTTCTTCCATTTGCCTTAATAAATAGTGTCTTTGCTCTGGGTATACGTAGTGGTCTTATTAAATTTTGAGATATTCCACTTCTATTTTGGGAATTTTTATTCAGTACAGTATATTTCTCTAGTATGTTTTGATCAATCAAATACTGGCTTTAAGAGGTTTTTTTGTTCTACTTTTGGGGAAAAAAGAGTTTTATAAATCTTGGCAGGGATTCTTAAGGTCAGAATTAAAGGATACAATTGCAAGCCTTTCTTTTCTTTATCATTCTTATAATAGATTGTTTTTTGTATTTTAGAATCACCTTATTTACTGCCCTTTCTTTGCATAAGGGTGTACAAGCAAGTGGCTGTTCGAATGTCTTAAACCTAAAGTGTGTTTGTGGTATGACACACTGGAGAGTGTGTCTCAGAGGAACTGAAATAGGTTTGGTCACATTATCACGGCCTCTTCATGCACCCAGGCTCTGCTAAGGTCTCTTGTCTTGCCGCTTCTAAGGCCTGTTGCTGTTTAACAGTACCCTTGGTTTAAGTAGAGTTGCTGTGATGAAGAAAACCTATTTTCATTAGAATCTTTGCCTTTTATTCTAGAACCCTTAGAAACATTAAAAAATCACATGTATTCTGAAAAGAAATAAAACTGTTTTGGTGCATTGGACCCAGAGACTCCAGAGGAATCCATGAATTCAGTTAAAATTGAAGGTTACCAGTTGATCCCTTTCTTTCATTGACTTTTGCTTCCAGACCTGTAGGAGAAAAAAATGCATGTTAATTGGGAGTTGTACATGAGTACCTCACAGTCTCTTTCCAGAACCCTCAAATTGAACATTCATAGTATTCACCCATTTCTTCCCTATGAAAATAGTAGAAAAAATTAAAGTAATAAAAAGAATTCACCTAGAACATAACTGAACTAGATCTGGTTCATTTGGGGGAGGGAAGTTTTGGCTGGCTGAGATGACTTTGTGGTCTGTTAAGGGTCAGGGGTTCCCCTTTGGGCTCGTGTACTAGTCATGCTCCTGAGTTTCCCAGAGGCCTCCTGGGTTAGGCTTGTCAGTGTTTAAAGGCAACTCTAGCTCAGAGTTGACCTTTTTAGTGGTCTGTTGGAAAGAATGTTTTGGAGCCTGAGAGACTGTAGTTTAATAGCTAAAACAGGAGTGTTTGAGTCAGATAGACTTGGGTTTGAATCTATACCCTCATACTGGTTGTGTTTTTTTGTCAAGTCATTTAACTGGTCTAAGACTCAGTTTCCTCATTGGTGAAATGGGAACAATGGTCATACCTGGGCCATTGGGTTTGAGTTTTCTTTTTTTCTTTTTCTTTTCTTTTTTTTTTTTTTTTGAGACAGAGTATCACTATGTCACTCTTGGTAGAGTGCTATGGCGTCACAGCTCACAGCAACCTCAAACTCTTGGGCTTAAGTGATTCTCTTGCCTCAGCATCCCAAGTAGCTGGGACTACAGGCGCCTGCCATAATGCCTGGCTATTTTTTTTTTTTATTGTTGTTGCAATTGTCATTGTTGTTTAGCTGGCCCGGGCTGGGTTCAAACCTGCCAGTGTCAATGTATATGGCTGGCGCCATAACCATTGTGCTATGGGTGCTAAGCCAGCCATTGGGTTGAGATGGAGATTAAATAAGATTAAACATGATGTGCTTAGTAGGCACTTAAACCTTGGTTGTTAGTAATATTAATAATATAAATAGTTAAGAGACTGGGCTTCCCAATGGTGTGAGGTGAACTTTTTTGTGTCCTAGTTTTTTCTTTGGTAAACTTTTTAAAAACTATTTTGTTGGCTCGGCGCCTGTGGCTCAACGGGCTAAGGCGCCAGCCACGTACACCTGAGCTGGCGGGTTTGAATCCAGCCAAGGCCCGCCAACCAACAATGACAGCTGCAACCAAAAAATGGCCGGGCACTGTGGCGGGTGCCTGTAGTCCCAGCTACTTGGGAGGCAGAGGCAGGAGACTCACTTGAGCCCAGGAATTGGAGGTTGCTGTGAGCTGTGATGCCACAGCACTCTAACCAGGGTGACAGCTTGAGGCTCTGTCTCAAAAAAAAAAAAAA
>CAUYRH010174056.1:0-37060 GCA_963574655.1 Perodicticus potto
CACCCTGGATAGAGTGCTGTGGCATCACAGCTCACAGCAACCTCCAATTCCTGGGCTCAAGCGAGTCTCCTGCCTCCGCCTCCCAAGTAGCTGGGACTAAAGGTGCCTGCCACAACACCCGGCCATTTTTTTGGTTGCAGCCGTCATTGTTGTCTGGCGGGCCCGGGCTGGATTCGAACCGCCAGCTCAGGTGTACGTGGCTGGCACCTTAGTCCACTGAGCCACAGGCACCGAGCCTGAAAGTCTTATAGTTTTGCATTTTATATGTAGGACTATGACCTATTCTGTTAATTATTACAACAGTTGAAAGTCTATTCTTTTTTTGCAAATGGACACCCACTTATTCCAGCACCATTTCATTGACCTATGTATCTGTTCTTTCACTAACCTCATGCTGTTTTGATTGTTGTAGCTTCTATAGTAAGTATTAAATTTAGGTGGTGTCATTTCCTTGACTTTGTTCTTTCTTCTTTCTGCTAAGTATTCTGGGTCCCTTTTTCATTCAAACTCCAGAATCAATTTATTGATGTGCACAAAATAGCATGCTTTCTGAGATTTTGAGTCAAATTGTGTTTAATCTATAGGTCCTAGGGGGAAGAATTGATACCTTAACAATATTGTTTCTATCCATGAACATAGACTATTTCTCCACTTATTTAAATCTTCTAGATTTCTTTCATCAGCTGTTACTGATTTCTAGCTCAATTTCATTGTGGTCTGAGAATATATTTTGTATGATTTCTATTATTTTAAATTTGTTAAGGTATGTTTTACAGCCTGAATAGGGTTTAACTTGGTGAATGTTCCATGTGAGCTTGAGAAGAATCTATATTTTGCTTTTGTTGAATGAAATATTGAAAAATGTCAATTAATTTTTGATGCTTTCAGTTCAACTACTCTTGTTCATTTCTGCCTGTTTAATCTAATAATTGCTTTTAAAATGGTGTTAAAATCTTCAATGACAATACTAGATTTACCTATTTTTCTTTGCAGTGGCATGATTTTTTGCCTCATTTATTAGAGTTCTCTGTTGTTAAGTGCATAAATGTGAAGTATTGTTTTATCTCCCGGAGAATTGACCCCTTTAACTTTATGTAATGCCCTGATCCTGATATATTCTCTTGTTCTGAAGTCTGCTTTTCCTTAAGTTAACAAAGGTACTTCAGCTTTCTTCTCATTAGTGTCAGGATGGCATCACTTTCTCTATCCCTTTACTTTTAACTTAATCTGTTTCTTTTAGAAAACACACCACTTGTCCTAGTTTTTTAAAAACCTACTCTGACACTTTCTGTGTTGCAGTTGGTCAGATTAAAGGGATTGTTGATATCATGTTTCGCTTTTTTTTTTTTGAGACAGAGTCTCACTTTGTCACCTTTGGTAGAGTGCTGTAACGTCATAGCTCACAGCAACCTCAAACTCTTGGGCTCAAGTGATCCTCCTGCCTCAGTTTTTCATTTTTAGTAGAGACGGGGTCTCACTCTTGCTCAGGCTGGTCTTGAAAGTGTGAGCTCAAGCGATCCACCCGCCTAGGTCTCCCAGATGCTAGGATTACAGGCGTGAGCCACCGCGTCCGCCATGTTTTGTGTTTTGTATGTCTTGACTTTCATACCTTTTTTTGGTTTTGTTTTCTGAGTCAGGGTCTTGCTTTGCTGCCTGGGCTTGAGTACAGTGGAATCCTCATAGCTCACAGCAACCTCACACTCCTGGACTCAAGCAATCCTCCCACCTCAACCTCTCAAGCAGCTGGGACTAGCGGCGCGCCACAGCCGCTGGCTAACTTTTCTAATTTTTGTAGCGATGGGATCTCGCTCATGCTTGCGCTGGAATCCAATTCCTGACCTCAAGCAATCCTCCCGCATCGTCCTCCCAAAATGCTTGGATTACGGGAGCGAGCCACCAAGCCCAGCTTGTATTCTTTTTTTTTTTTTTTTTTAAAAAGAACCCTTACAAAACCTGGAGGTACCCCACCTGGCACTCATCAAGCGGGTATGTAAGGGTGACAGACGCGGTAGGGGGGATACTGAGAGGCAAGGTTGCAACTGTACCGCGCACAGCTGCATGGGGTCTTTGCCTGGTGGGTTCGAGCCTGCAGACAATGACAAACTCTCCAGCCAATGAGAACGTTTTCACACACCGATCCTGCCGGCAAGGGGCGGGACTCCCTCCTGCCAGTCTCCGGGTTCCGAGTCCCGCGGCTGAGAGACTGCGTCGGGCCCGGAGTGGGCGTGGCTTACGTGTCCGCAAGCTTTCCAGGCTGGCCTGGCGGGGTGCCGGGTTGCCATGACGACCGTGGCTGGGTCATCGCAGGCTGCGGTGTGTCGAAGGCCGTGTACCTGTCGGGAGATCGTCCGTGGTGGCTCAGTTTCTCCGTAATACGTGGGAGCAGTAGGGATAACAGACTCGCTTGTCCTTTTTTCGCCCGGACGCCTGGCAGGCTGCGCTGCGCCGCTAGGTGACTCGGGCCTGTGAGCGCGCCCGCTGGCCGGCTCCGGGGTGGGAAGGGGCTTCGCAGATTCCCAGAAAGGCTTCGCTCCCCACGGAGGGGTGTTCATTTTGTATTAGTGTGTTGACTTGCTGCCACTTAGAGGCACTTTCAAAAGGGATGGGGTGGGAGATCTCTGTTTGAAGGAGGCTCTGGGCTTGCTGATCCGCGCAGCGTTTTGTCGCAAGGCTGCTGGGGAACTGCCCAAGCCCGCGGTAACAGGGCTTCGTCTTCCTTGCAGAGCCATGGGCAGTAAGAAGAAGGAAATTGCCCTGCAGGTAAGCCTCAAGGGGCGCTAGCTTCCAGCACTTGATTGGGGTTGGAGGGCGAGGAGGGTGGGGGGGAGGGGTCATTCTGTTTGCCAGCAGGATGTGACAGTGTTCTCAAATTTGAATGTTGTACCCTTCCTTCTTAAAGGGTAAAAACTTACCTCGGGTCCCACTGATGACAGATTTGTGTGTGTGTGTGTGTGTGCTCTTAAATACTGTATATACACTCAAAAATGAGTAGAAGTTCTTTATACTTATAGTGTTTATACAACCATACCACCATAAAACCCAAACATTCAATAAATAAAGCTACAAAATCAAGAAAATAATTAACATAATTCGACGTGACTGTTACGTTTTTTGTTGAAACGCCGTTGTATCTTGCTCAAAGCATGTAATAGTAGGTTCTTTTAAGTTTGGAGATGCGTCTGTAACTGTGCGCTGTGGAGACCCACTTTTCCCACCACTGTTCAAACACTCACTTGTTAAATATGTCTTGAGATTTATGCCGAGCATTTGTGATATATTAATGGAATGGCTTACTCATCTGCACCTGGGACAAGTGAATCCATAAGTTAGTGTCTCCTCTTTTCTTCTTGGTCCCCAACAATGAGAAGTGGTTGATTCAAAAGGGATGGTAAAAACCTGCAGGCATGGGCCCTGGAATGGGGAGAGAGTGCTTTCTCATACTGAGATCATCTGCATGGTCGGTAATACAGAACATTTCAGAACTTTAACATGTTTTATATTCAACTGGACCCAATAGTATACATGCTCAGGCTACCCCCCTTATCCCCTAGACAGTAGAGTTTCAGAGATTTTGAGACGTCTGATTTCAGTCTTACAGCTCTCAGTGGGACCAGCAAATGAATTTCAAAAGCTGGTGATTTTAAAAGGTTAAGCAGCATTAGTCTAAGGGTAGCCTGTGCTGGGTGAGGGAGGGCTTTGGCTTGGAAATGAGAAGACCTGGATTAGTTCTTGCCTCTTCTCTTAGCCAACTCTATGACTTTGAATACATGATACAACCTCTCTGGACTACAGCTTGCCCCCCTGGAAGGAGGCTGTTGTGTGAATTATCCCTAAGGGCCTTCCAGCCTGGATCTTCTAGGATCCTAGAGTTAGGAAACATTTCGTATGTGAATATTCTGTGTGTAGTAAATCCCAAGCTCCTGATGCTACCACTTACTGCTGTGTGAATTATTTCTGCAACCTCTCTGGGCCTTTATGTAAATAAGAGGGATAGTATGACTCGGTGTTGGTATCTCAGTGGTTAGGGCACCGGCCACATACACAGGGCTGGAGGGTTTGAACCCGGCCCAGGCCTGCTAAACAACAATGACAACTACAACAAAAAAAATAGCTGGGCATTGTGGAGGGTGGCTGTAATCCCAGCTACTTGGGAGGCTGAGGCAAGTGAATTGCTTAAGCCCAAGAGTTTGAGGTAGCTGTGAGCTGTGATGGCACCGCACTCTACTGAGGGTGACATAATGAGACTCTGTCTCAAAAAAAAGGTGATAGTACATAACCTGCAGAGTTGTGGTGATGAGACTCTCTTGGATACTTCCTGGCTGGTCTGAATGCGGTCTGTAGTGCCTCTAATATTACTGCTTCATGTGATGAACAAGTCGTGTGTGTATGCTGTATGTCCCCTTTGGGGATAATAAGATCTGTTAGCAATATTTTTTTGTTTGTATTCCTCAGATCTCTGAGTACAATGCAGTAAGTACTCAAAGTAAATGCCCCCTTTTGCTCAGGGCCGAGGGATAGTGGCCTCCTTTGTCTGCTAAGGCATCTTCATGTCACCTCTCTGTAAGGTACTTAGGATCTGCCAACCCAGGAACCCTGTTCTCTCTCTAAGCAAGGTTATTTGGGGTTCCTCTTGTGATTGAGACAGAAAGAAATCATGGGACATTAAGAGACAAGCTGATCTAAAGATGCCAGACGTTCTTCATTCATTCTTTACCAAATGTAGGGCTTAGTGAAGTCTGGATATTTCCCACATGTTTCTTCTCCTGCCCTGCTCCTAGGGGTGAGATTCTTCAACTACCCAGAGAGTCCTGACCCCAGAGCTCATGCCCTGACAGGTTTCGGCAGCAGAGAGTTGCTAGTTATTTACAGCTGGCCCTCCAGGGACTGGTGGGTCTCTTCTGAACTCTTTGATCACTTTTCCTCAAGCACTGTACTTGTGAGCCCAGGATGGTATCAGTCCAACTCTCTAACCTCATTTAAAGTACCAAGACTTTTCTTGGTTTTCTTTTTTTTCTGTTTTTCTTCTTCTTTTTTCTTTTTCTCCTTCTCCCTCCTTCCTTCTTGTGTCTTCTTCCCCCGTCTCCCCCTTTTCCTCCTGCTTTTTCTTTTTCTTCTTCTTCTTCTTCTTTTTTTTTTTTTTTGTGGTTTTTGGCTGGGGCTGTGTTTGAACCCATCACGTTCGGCATAGGGGCTGGCACCCTACTCCTTTGAACCACAGGTATCCCCCTGCTTCTTCTTTTTATAGAGACAAAAAAGAGAGGCATATACTTCCTTAAAAAGTGGGGCCTTTAATAGAGGATTTGCAGATGTTAGGTGTTTCCTGCCCTTATTGCAGATAATGTAGCCTGCCTTTTTAAAGGGACACAGACCTTAGAATACCTGTATTAAAAACAAATGGTGTGGCCAGGTTTGGTGGTTCATGCCTGTAATCCTAGTACTTTTGGAGGTTGAGGTGGGCAGATTGCTTGAGCTCAGGAGTTCAACACCAGCCGGAGCAAAACTGAGACCTTGTTTCCACTAAAAATAGAAAAACCAGCCACACATTGGGGCAGATACTTGTAATCCCATTTATCTGGGAGGCTGAGGCAAGAAAATCACTTGAGATCAAGAGTTTAAGGTTGCTGTGAGTTATGATGCCAAGGCACTTTACCCAGGGCAACAGAGTGAGACTCTCTCAAGAAAGAAAAACAAAAAAAAAGAACAAGTAGTATTTTTCATAGTCTCTTAATTTACATAGTTTCAAAGTAGGGTCCCACAAAAACTAAATAATTACAGAGGAAAAGTGGACGAGCTTGATAGACTCCTTAATTCATTCATTTATCAAAGTGAACATCATTATCATAATATGGGCAGTGACTGGGTAGGCGGACATTGCATATTACTTGCTAGAATGTAACATTCCAACCAATCCAACCAATATCACCAATCCAAAAATGCACAATCTGACTCTAATTAGGAGGTAACATCAGGCACACCCCCACTGAGGGTCTGAGGGACATTCTACAAAGTACTCAACATGTGGCCTTTAAAAGTATCAAGGTTATAAAAATAAAAGAGAGATTGAAGAACTAT
Organism: Perodicticus potto; assembly: GCA_963574655.1. NCBI lineage: Eukaryota > Metazoa > Chordata > Mammalia > Primates > Lorisidae > Perodicticus > Perodicticus potto. Next base: position 6,073 of record CAUYRH010174056.1, read on the forward strand.
TTGGGACTAAAGGTATTCACAAAGAGCCTTGGCAAATAAATCTAGCACCTGATTTAGATTAGCTCCTTTGCTGTTCAGGACATTATTGGGACAATTGGTAAAACTTGAATGTGTCTAAGGATTAAATGGTAATAATATTATCAGTGTTTCTTCCTCCCTGATTTTGATGGTTGTATTATGGTTATGTAGAATACTATATTCAGGGGTGATGAGATATAAGGTTGGTAATTTACTTTCAAATTAACTAAAAAAGAAGAAAAACTCTCAAATGTTCTTTATACTATTCTTGCATATTTTCTGTAAATTTGAAATTATTTCAAAGTAAAAAAATGCAAAAATATATTCTATTAATGGAGACAGCTACTATGTCTTTCTCCTTGTATTTCGTATCTAACGAAACCAGAACTCTTTGTAGATAAGGAAACAAATGAAAAGAATGGCAATAAATTCAACTCAACTATTTCTGATATTGAGTGAAAATATAACACTGTTTATGTACATAAAGAACACAAAAAGTTGTTTGTGGACAAATGATATGTAAAATTACTTTTTAGATGCCTGAGAATAGTATACGTCATTCTTAAGACAGTGGATTTCATGGGGAGGGAAGCAGGAAGAGAGGGAAGGAGAAGGGAGGACTGGAGAGAGGGACAACTTGAACTGTATTTGTAAGTATTTCAGAGAAGAGGGAGGAAATCTAGAGCAGTGGTTCTCGACCTGTGGGTCTCGACCCACGGGAACTGTATGAAAGGGCCGCGGCATTAGGAAGGTTGAGAACCACTGATCTAGAGCAAATGCATTAAATTGTTTCCCTGTCTGTGCCCTCAGTAACATCGCCTTTGGTCCTCTTTGGCTTCAGGTCAACATCAGCACCCAGGAACTTTGGGAGGAAATGCTCAGTACCAAAGGACTAACTGGTAATTTAAAATAAAATAACTTTTTAGATCTATTCCTTGCAAGATTGTTAAATGATGTGCTGAACTATCAAGAGAAGGGCTGCAGTGAACAGCATTTTCCTATTACTTGAGCCTCATAAACAATCAGGTGATCATTTTCTGTGTGTGTGTGTGTGTACTTGAACTTCAGTAAATGCAGTTCAGTAAATGACTCAGTACTGTTCTAGAGTTGATTGTATACTCAGGGTTGTCTGGTGTTAAGGAACAGGACCTCTTCTAATTACCTGAAGCTCATAAGGGGAAAGTATTAGAAGGGATATGGGAATCTCTTGAAACTCAAAGAATTGAAGGAGAGTCAGGCATCACAAGAGCTTGGAACCTGGGACCATAGTCATTAGGAAACAGCACAGCCACTGTCCACGGATCTCCTTGTCCCTATCTTCCTTGTATCAGTCATCTGTTTTTGCATACCAATTTATCCCCAAACTTAGTGGTTTAGAACAACAATCACTTATCCCAGTTTCTGTGGGTCACAAATCCAGGTGAAGCTTAGCTGGCTGCCTCTGGCTCAGGGTCTGTCACCAAGATACAGTTAAGGGGTCAGACAGGGAATCTCGAGGCTCAGCTAGGAGCAGATTTGCTTCCAAACTCATTTACGTGGCTGTTGGCAGACCTTAGAAGACCCACATCCAAGTTCACTCGTGAGGCTGTTGGCAGGGTTAAAGTTCTCTCTGGCTATTTCTCAGTTTCTCCATCAGGTTACTCACAGCTTGGTAACTTGCTTCTTCCAGAGCAGAGCTTGGAGAAAGAATGCAAGGTGGAAGTCATAGCCTTTCATTAACCTAATCTTGAAAGTGACATCCCATTGCTTTTGCCATATTCTACTCATTAGAAACTGTGTCTAGGCTATACTCCAGGGCAGGGGATTACACAAGGGCATGAGTACCAGGAGGCAGGGATCACTGGAGCCATCTTAGAGGCTGCCTACCACCCCTTCTCCCCCCCATTCCTTTCTCTTTCTCATTTACTCTTGATAGTTCTGGGCTCAATTCTCTCTACAGATGCATCTGCTCAGTCTGCTTGTAACCACTCTTATCCCTCCTCATTTCTACCCCCACCAATAACTTCAGCGTTCAAGCCCCATCTCCCTTTCCCATGACTCAATCTGTCTTTCCAGTCCCTTTGCTTACTGTTTCCTGAGGTGTGTACTAGAACATGTGCTCTAACATGTTTCCTGAACATGCCACAAGTTTTCCACTTCTTTACTTTATCCAAGTCATTTCTACTACCTTGGGTATCATGGCCCCAGCACCACCTGTTGAAATTTTTCTCATTCCCAGGCCTAGCTCAAAAGTAGCTTTTCTGGGCAGAATCTTTCCTGAACCTCTGTACTGTCACTTCTTCCTGGAAACCCCTGGGGCACTTGAGATGAGACCGTCTCAACCCCCCTGGCACACACCAAGCTTGGTGTGGCCTTGATGGGGAAAGTCCACTGTGGTTTTCCTGCTTGTCTCAACTCTAAGCACATGGCATTGGCTTTTTCATTTTGAATCTGTAGTAGACTTGCCCAGGCCTGGGGCTGAGTGGGTGCTAAATATACACTGATCCAGTTGCATGGGTGTGAGCATTCCCACAATTTAAGGGAATATAAAGCCTTTTGATGGTGCTGAGCTTAACTATTTTGTCCGCGTGTCTTGTCTAGGCAACTAGAACACAGGGTGTAACAAACCATCACTTCTGTTTCTTTAACAGTACTAAAACCACTATTCCAGAGATTTTTGAAAATCTGTTGTGTGCCAGTCACCCTGCTAAGCACTCTGTGTGAGAATGGCTAACAGCCACTGAGTGTGAGCCTCTGCCAAACCTGCTCTGTGGTTCAAGGGCCTTTTCTGACTGAAGACGGCAGGTGTACTCCTCTCTGCTCCTTCTCACCAGGTGGTCAAGAAGGGCACATATTCCTACAGAGCACATAGGGACGGAGTGCACATGTGTGTACATACATATGCCCTTCCCTCTCTCTAGAACCAGCAGAAATGGAAAGAAGCCAAAGTAAACCACCATCTTGGAACTCTTGCCTTCTGGCTCATTTTCATCTGCCTTCAAATAGGCAAAAGTCTATTCAGGTTTTTACACACACACACATACACCATTGTCTCTACCATCCTTCCAGGTATCTCTTTTGCTTAGCTTCCTCTCTTTCAGAGTCAAACTGAGAGTGAAGACACTTACTCTCTAGCCCCTCCATAATCTTGTGAGGGGTGTCTCTGTCTCCACCACTCTGCACAGGGAACATAAGAGGTGTTGAGCCGCTGGTAGGCATGATGGGTGAGCTATCAATATAAATACCCCCCTACTCAGATTTTAAACTAAACCCTGACCTCTTTCCTTTGGAGTTGGAACCTGCCCTTCTTAATGGGCCTATATACAGGACCTTCTAAATCTTTAGGGACTTTTTCCTGGATTGACCCAAATGCCTTTCTTGGCCTCCACCCACATGACTGTCATATGTTAAAATCCAAGTGTCTGTTAATTGTGAAACTCTTGTCCTTAGAGAAGTCCAGAGCTCTATGCTCTACCTGGATGTGGAGGGGGCCCAAATCCCTCTCTTCTGCCTCTGTTCTCCTTCTGGGAGTCTGGCTGTCCTTGTGATCACTTGTCTTAGGTTTTATGCTTGGTAGTGGTAACCAGCCTGCCTAGAATCAAGTTTGCTTTCCTTTCTTCCTGCAGCACTCTCTCCCCACCCCTACCCAGGCCATTTTCTCCGCCAGGCTCTACGGTGAAGTCCTTTTCACACCTACTTGATTTTTCAACCCCAGTGTGTGTCTGCTTTCTTTTCAAGACATCATGGATTGCTCTGTTCTTCCTCTGTACCCACACTACCACCCCCCTGTCTGGCTTCCTCATTCCTCCTACACACAGTTTGGGTCTCACATTCCACAAAATTATGCTACTTGGCTGAAGCAACCAACATTCCTGAAGTTCTGCATCTTGCCTCTTTCCTGGAGTAGTCGAAAGAGCATGGGCTCTGGCATCAGACAACCTGGTTCTACTGCACTATGGTTTAAATGTGGCCCCTCCAGAATTCACGTGTTGAAACTTAATGGCCAATGTGATAGTATTAAGAGGTGGAGCTTTTAGCTGGTGATTAGGTCAGGAGGGCTTCTCCCCTCCTGAATGGCATTAGGTGTCCTTATGAAAGGGCTTGATGGAGGGAGTTCATCCTTCTTGGTCTTCCTCCCTCACGTGAGGATGCAATTCTCACCAGACCTGCTTGGACTGGTCCCTGATCAGTAATCAGGTCCACCCTGATCAATAAGTCCCTGATCTTGGACTTCCCAGCCTCCACAACTGTGAGAAGTAAATTTTTGTTCTTTATAAATAACCCAGTCTGTGGTATCTTGTTATAGCAGTGTAAATAGATTGAGTCATTCGGCTTGAGAATTTATTATTTATCTTAGGCCAGTTACTTCATCTCTTTGAACTTTAGCTTCCTCATCTCTATTATAGAATAAGGATACCCATCTTCCTGAGCTTTCTGAGGAAAAAGCAAAGTGCAGGTGCCCTCTTTCACCTCAAGAAACATTATGATCACTCCCTCTCCTCTTTTGAATTTACTAATGATCCTCATTGCCTAGAAAATCAGGGTGGAGTTTCTAAAACCCAAATTCTAGACTCCACCAGTGACCCCAGCCACCCCTTTCCCCTGCACAGCCCCCAGGCAGGTCTGGTCCAGCAGGCCCCCCATCCCCTGCCTGGCTATCCAGGCTTTGCCCCGCAGCTTCCCCCTCTTCCCATCCAAGACTGACCCTTCCACAATGCCCAGTGCAAGTCTCCCCTCCATTGGGAAGCCTTCCTTCTCTGGTTAGTAGAGAACAGTGTGAAGACAGTGCCACCAGTTCTGATATACATTGTTTTTACACTGATATTTCCACTTGATGTAAAAATTTTGAAATATGAATCTGCACAGAGTAAAACCACAAACTGCACGTTACTAAAACTGGCAGGCCTAATCAGTTATAAACAATTTCTATGCTATCCCCCTGTGACTTCAACTCTGGCCATTCAAGAGAATGTCCACCTGTGTGGCTGTATGGCTTCCCTCCAAGTCTCATGGTTCCCTCACACCCGGCCCTGATATACACTATAGATTGGGACCAAAGGAAAAAAAGGCATTCAAGTTTCCATTTAGCTATCAAGTTCACTTTCCAGGAGAAACATGTTTGATTTTGTAAAGTAAATAAAACTCTGCTTGCCAAAGCAAGTGGCTTGTAGTTCATGAGGGGAAAAGGTGAAAGCTGTATGTATTACCCAAGTACATAAGAGTCAGTTGTCTGCCGCTAGGACATGACAATGACCTCTTCCTTTTAGAATAAGTTCAGCCCAATTCCAATATTGCTTGAAGACCCCTCTGTGCCAGGCCTGACCCTGAAAATCCCTCACGGTAAAGAAGTCGTGTTAAGAAAATAATTTTCTGCTGGAGTTACTTCATTATTCAGAATACTGAGTTCATAAGAATGAGAGACAGCTGTATTTCCATGCTTTCTCATAACCTGATGGGACAAGAAATCCCTTTAAACTGTTAAACACCTCTGCAATCTGATGTCCATTGAGGGGCGTTAGACTATCAGGTATAAATTTTGCCTGACACGGTGGGCACTGGTGCCTGCTGAACATTCCTGCTTCTTGGTTCCACGCAGTTGTTGACGTCTATCAAGGCTGGTGCGGCCCCTGCAAGCCCATGGTGAGCCTCTTCCAGAAGATGAGGATCGAGGTTGGATCGGACCTTCTGCATTTTGCATTAGTAAGATTTTCTCAGCAAAGACTCATATGACATTGGAAAAAAAATTCTTTTAAATTTTAAAAAAGCAAGAAACAGGAAGTGTGAAAGGCCTGCTTCTGATCATTGAAAAGGCTGCACTAGATATTATCTTGTGAAGACTGTTGACTTGAAACAGCACTCTCAGAGCACAGGGTTTCAAGATTTCCATCCTTTGCTGCATAAAGGGGAACTTTTAACAAACATTTACTTGGAGTTAATGTATGCACATGGGAATAAATTCCAGAGAAGTTTGCAAGAGCCACTGTTGGTACACCACGTAGGTTCATAGATAGTGAGGATGGGAGAAAATATACCTTATGCTAATCTCAAGAAGTTGGGCTTCAAGGACTTTGCAGCTCCCCCCTTGGGAGTCAGTTTGGGACTTCTACAGAGAGAGTGTGGGGGACCCATTATGTCCTTGCACAGTGGGTTTATCAGACAGAAGACAATGTCTGAGGACCCTCACCTTAGTTGATGTCAGTCGTGGCTGTAGAAGGACATTAGACAATGGAGCTTCCTCGGACTGGTGGAGTAGCTGGGTGTGGGGCGGGAGAAACTCTTGCTTCCTCCTCATTTGATTCTTCAAGGTAGTGTACTGTCCACAGTGTTCCCCAATGTGTGGGCGGGTCAGCCCTGCTTCGGAGGAGAGGCATGGGAACAAGCTGGGGCTTCACTTTGGAAGGTTCTCATGGGGCGTGCAGTTCCCCCTGAGGCCCTTCCCCTGTGCCCTCTGTCTGCTGATAGCTTGTTTTCTTTAGGCAGAGGCAGATTGTCTTGATGTCCTTGAAAAATACAGAGGGAGATGTGAGCCAACCTTTCTGTTTTATGCAGTAAGTACATTTTTAGAACCAAAATTCTTTGATGGTTGCACATCATTAGAGTTCAAATAGATGTGTCTCACTGGAATTAATTCTCTCACTGATCCAAAGAAGAGATGCTTCCTGCAGACTGTATGTATTATGGTGACTGCATATAGACCCCAAGTCTAAGTGGTAAAGCAGGGCCCCGACTAGTGGCCCAAGGGCCCTGCTCTCCAGCAGGCGGGTGACACAGCTTGCCGGAGGTCACTGTTTGCTGGGCCGGCCTTCCTGACCGGTCATTCACAGGGAAAGAATGTGAGTCACTCAAATGCATGTGCTCCTTCTTGGCTAATGAACACTCAATCTTTTCTTCTCCTGCTTATTGGAAAAATAAGAGTTGTCTTGGACCACACATTAAATACACAAACACTAACAAAAGCTGATGAGCAAAAAGGCAAAGTCCGTGCATACTTTTCATGATATCTGACACCACAGATCAGCAAAACAGTCCTCAAATAATCTGCATGTATTGGCTCGGTACTGTAGCTCAGTGGTTATGGTGCCAGCCACATATACACAATGCTAAACACAATGACAACTGCAACAAAAAAATAGCTCGGTGTTGTGGTGGGTGCCTGTAGTCCCAGCTATTGGGGAGGCTGAGGCCAGAGAATCATTTGAGCCCAAGAGTTTGAGGTTGCTGTGAGCTGTGACAGTACAGCACTCTACGGAGGTCAACACAGTTAGACTCTGTCTCAAAGAAAAAAAAAATCTGCATGTGGTCTGTGGGCCACAGGTTGGACATCTCCATGTCTAGGCTAAAGTCTCTCTCAGAGCACAGATTTCTAGATTTCTATCCTCTGCTCTGTAAAGGGAAACTTTTAACAAAAATGAATACTACTTTTTGGGGCAGACATGCCCTGCATTCACTTTTATTTAATCATAAAATGTAATGATATGTTTATAGAGAGTCAGAAATGTGAGGGACTACTGAGGAAAGCCAAGTGATACAGTGTTTTGAAAATACATAATTTGTTGTCTTTGGGTGTCACACTCATAGTATGGCTCCATGCCTCTAGAGACCACTGTTTCACACCAGGCTTCCTAGGTGTAGGTCACTGACAGGCCCTGATGACAACTGACTACTCCTGACCCAGACCAGCCCCCTCACTCTACAGTCAGGGAAACTGTGTTCCACTCACCCAGTTCTCCTGATGGCCAGGGCAGGGTTGCTTAGTTTGGGAAACTTCTGGGCCTCAACACTGCAAATATTCTAAGTTGGAAGCTTATGATAAAACATTCTCTGATAGAACTCCAGCTTCTGGGCCTCAACCTTGCAAGTATTCTAAGTTGGAAGCTTATGATAAAACATTATCTGAGCTTTTTAGTGGGGAAACTGAAATTATATACAGGATTGGGAAGGGAAAAGGAGAGAGAAAAGGGAAGGAACTCAGAGATGAGCATGGTCCCCACCACACTCGACATCAGAGGTCCACTGCACAAATGGGATCCTTACCATGATGGTTTGATTGCTTGAGCCTGTAGCGATTGAGGCATTCATCATAATATGCCGTGTGGGAACATGGGCCACAATCTGTAGCCTTATGGTGGTCCACCGAGGGATAGGATGGAGTGGAAGGAAGTGGAGAAGTTCTATGTGAACTTCTCCCTCTCCAGCTGCACTTCTTTGTGGGCAATACACATTAGAGACTTTTGGAAAAGTTAAAGCAGAAAACTCAGGTTCAGCGTAAACACTACCAAGTCTTCCCTGGCAACCCTAGTTGGTGCTGGAAATTCTTGTTCCAAGTTCCAAATACTTTATAAGCTCCCCTATTAAAGCAATTATCTTTTGTTAATCGTTTCTTTGGCCTGAATACCTCTCTTCTCACTTCACTGCCTCTTCCTGAGGGCTGCAACTATGTCTTTTTGTGTTTATATTCTCTGTCTCTGCCTTGGTGCTTGGCATCATAAATGCTTAGTAAATATTTTTGGAGGAATAAGCCACAAGTAAGCCACACACAGTTACTCAACTTATAGTGTACCGTGTCTCCCTTAACTAACTGCCCTTTGCTTTGCAAGGAGTGGGCATGGAGTAGGTAGATGGTACAGATCAGAAAAGGAAATCATTGTAGAACTAGGAGCAGACCTGAGGGTGTCTTGCTAAGGGAGGGCAACAGAGGTGAGCACCCCCCCCAACCCCAACCCTGTGCGGGAGGTGGATGTTGGGGCTGTGGGGCTTGACCTTGGGAACATTCCTAAACACTCCTGCTGTCTCTTAAAAGAGACTCATACCTGCAAAGAGGATTTCCTGTGATTTGTAATGTATTCTAGGGAGGAGAACTGGTGGCTGTGGTTAGAGGAGCAAACGCCCCACTGCTGCAAAAAATCATCCTAGACCAGCTGGAGGCTGAAAAGAAGGTGCTGGCTGAAGGCAGAGAGCGGAAAGTGGTAACCAGAAGTCACTTTTTAAAACAGCAAACTCACAAGTGTGGTCATAGGGCAAGGCCAACGGTCTCCACCCCTTATCTGATTTTCCTGGAGCTGTTACTGGACAGCTTTATAAAAGTCCCACCTGGGTCTGTCACTCATGGGGGTCTCAGGGAGCATACAATGGTCGCTGTGATATGTGTGCATTTTGAAGTGACCTTTTAAAAGTCATCCCTTTCATCCAGAACTCTTTAGCCCTATTTTATCCATTTCATCTTCATCCCCCCCACTTCGGTCTTAACAAACAATGAATTCAGAAGCAAAAATAAAGTTACAGAATTGTGTGATTGGTAGCAGAAGTCAGCTACCCAGGCTCCCCTAAGCCTAAGAGGGAAATCTCCCCTGGTAACGCAGCCCCTCACATTGCTGAAGATTTAATTTGTGAATCCAGAGGGTTCTTTTTTTTTTTTTAATTTAGAAATTAAGCTCTGACTTTATCATGAGAAATACAATTAGCATAGCTTGTGATTTTAATACATTATTTCCCTGCTAACACAGACTGCAAGTTCTTCATGGATAATTGGCTGCCTTTGAAATCCACACACCTTAGGTAGAGAGGTATTTCCTGGTGCTTTGAGCATCAGTCAGTCTTGCTTTAACATTCTCCAGCGTTCATTCAAGTTTTCATACTCGATTCAAATGGCAAAGCCTCATTTCTATACAACGGATTAGAATCAAAGTGTATTTTTTTCCCCAAGAAAACGGGCAATTTTCCCCCAAGAAAGAAAATTGCACACACTTAACATTTCTATGTGCCTCATCTTTATTTTCAGAAGGGGAAGATGGTCTTTCTTTACCACTTCCCTGCACTGTGTAGCTGTGTTCCCAATCTTTGAACATTTTCTTGGATTTCAAATCCTTCTTTGCTTTGTCAACTCTCCTTAGTGCTTGTGAAAAGAGACAGAATCTAAAACTTAAGTTAATCATGGATTTTGTCATCCTTCACTGTCCCCCAACTACTAAATATAAAATTTCCAAGACAGATCATTTGGACCTCCTTCCCTGCCTTGTTTTGTTTTGTTTTGGCTCTGTGTTTTTGAACCTGTATTTTTTTGGTTTCTGCAGTTTTTTGAAGGTCTTTGTGGTAATTTTAATTAGCTAACTACTTTCTGTTTATGACCAATTTGTACTAGATTAAAGATGAGGCTCTTTCTGATGAAGATGAAAGTTTTTCCCCGGGAAAGGACATTGTTGAAGATGAGGATGTGGGTGAGTGCAGCACCAGCAAGCAAAAAGGCAAAGCAGACTCAGATTTCATAGGTGTTTTAAGTATATGAATAATCGGTTTTTTTAGCAATCCAAACTCTGGGAAGATTTTTAATGGTTCATAAATCCTTTTGTTTTCTTTTTATTGATTACATAATAGTTGTACATTTGGGGGGGTATATAAGATAATTTGAAACATTTAAATAAAAAAAAAAAAAAAGAAACATTTAAATAATGAAATCAAGATAACTGGATTATCTACTACCTTAAATATTTATCTTTATGCCTGGAACATTTGATTTACTTTCTTCTAGCTATATTGAAATGTACAAGAGATTAATGTGAACTGTAGTCACCCTACTGATCTATTAAACACCAGGCCTTATTTCTTCTGTTGGTATATTTGCACACATTAAATCAACTTTCTTCATCTCCTCCCCTTCCCAGCCTCTGGTAGCCACCAGTCTGCTCTCTGTCTTCATGGGATCCACTTTTTAGCTCTCACTTATGAGTCGGTCTTTCTGTGCTTGGCTTAGTTCACTTAACATAATGAGACCTCTAGTCCCATCCATGTTGCTGCAAATGATAGGATTTTGTTCTTTTGTATGGCTATATCATATTTCATTGTGTATATGCACCAATTTTCTTTATCAGTTCTTTCGCTGATGGATGCTGAGTTGGTTGTAAATCTTGGCTATTGTGAGTAATGCTGCAGTAAACATGGGAGTACAGGTATCTGTTGGCATGTTGATTTCCTTTCTTTGGGATATATAGCCAGTGGTGAAATTGCTGGGTCATATAATAGTTCTATTTCTTGTTTTTTGAGGAACTGCCACACTGTTTTCTGTAATGGGTATACCAATTTAGGTTCCCACCAACAGTATATGAGGAGTTCCCTTTCTCCATATCCTCACCACCATCTTTTATTCCCTGTCTTTTTGATAAAAGCCATTCTAACTGGGGTGAGATAATATCTCACTGTTGTTTCAATCTGCATTTGGGGATGTGAGTGCGATCTGGCTGTGACATCTGTCACCCCATTGATTGCCAGGGTTGATTTGGCTGATCTGGCTGGCTAGGCGGGTGTCCCCTTCCTCCCTCACCGCTCCATGTGCGTCCCTCCGGAAGCTGCGCGCTCGGTCGAAGAGGACCACCTTCCCCCGCTAGAGGAGGACTGTTCTTCGGTCAAGGGTATACGAGTAGCTGCGCTCCCTGCTAGAACCTCCAAACAAGCTTTCAAGGTCAATTTGCATTTGGATGATTGGTGATGTTGACCATTTATTCATGTACATGCTGGCCATGTTTTCTTTCTTTCTTTTTTTTTTAATTAAATCATAGCTATGTACATTAATGCAATCGTGGGGTACAATGTGCTGTATTTATATACAATTTGAAATATTTTCATCAAACTGGTTAACATAGCCTTCACAGCATTTTCTTAGTTATTGTGTTAAGACATTTATATTCTACATTTAGTAAATTTCACATGTAACCTTGTAAGATGCGCGTAGGTGTGGTCCCACCAATAACCCTCCCTCCACTCATCCTCCCCCCTCCCTTGCCTTGTTTTCTTTTGAGAAATGTTTATTCAGAATTTTTGCCCATTTTTAAATCAGTTTTTATTTTTTTGCTGTTGACTTGTTTGATTGGATTCTTTATACATTCTGATGGATAGTTTGCAAATATATTCTCACATTCTGTGGGGTTTCTCTTCACTTTGTTGATTGTTCCCTTTGCTATGCAGAAGCTTTTTAGCTTGATATAATCCCATTTGTCTATTTTGCTTTCATTGCCAGTGTTTCTGAGGTCTTACACAAATCTTTGCTCAAACCAATGATCTGGAATGTTTCCCCAATATTTCCTTTTACTAGTTTCATAGTTTCAGGTCTTAGATTTAAATCTTTAATCCATTCTGATTTGATTTTTGTATATGGATAGAGATGGAGGTTTAGTTTTATTCTTCTGCATATGGCTATCTAGTTTCCCCTGCACCATTGATTAAAGAGAATATCCTTTCCCCATTATTCTCAGCTCCTTTGTTGAAAATGGGTTGGCTCTAAATGCATGGATTTATACTACATTACCTTTCTTATTCCGTTGGTCTATGTGTCTGTTTTTAATGCCATTACTTTGCTGATTTGTTTACTATAGCTTTGTAGTATATTTTGAAGTAAGGTAATGTGATGCCCTCAGCTTTGTTCTTTTTGCTCAGGAGTGCTTTGGCTATTTGGGATCTTTGTGGTTTCATATAAATTTTAGGATATTTTAGGGTACTTTGATAGGGATTTCATTGATTCTGTAAATTGCTTTGGGTAGTATTGTCATTTTACCCTTTTTGTTTTTTTTTTTTTTGGTGTCCTCTTCAATTTCTCTCATCAGTGTTCTATAGGTTTCCCTACATAGATCTTCCACATCTTCAGTTAAGTTGATTCCTCAGTATTTTATATTTTTTGTAGTTAATGTAAATAAGATTTATTTCTTATTTTCTTTTTCAGATTGTTCACTGTGGGTAAATATAAATGCTGCTGATTTTTATATGAAGATTTTGTATCCTACAACTTTACTGAACTTATTTATCAGTTCAGTTTTTTGGTAGTCATTAGGTTTTCTAAATATTGTGTCAGCTGTGAATAAGGCTTATTTGACTTCTTCCTTTCCAATTTGGATGCCTTTATTTTTTTCTCTTGCCTTATTGCTGTTATCAGGACTTCCAGTATTATGTTGAATAAAAGTGATTAAAGTGTGCATTCTTGTCTTGTTCCAGTTCTCAGGGGATGGTTTTCAGTGTTAGCTGTGGATTCGTCATACATGACTTTTTATTGGGTTTTTTTGTTTGGTTGGTTTTTTGAGACAGAGACTTACTTTGTGCCCTTAGGGTAGAGTGCTGTGGCATCATAGCTCATAGCAACCTCAAACTTGGGCTCAAGGTGATTCTCTTGCCTCAGCCTTCCTAGTAGTTAGGACTACAGGTGCCCGCCATAATGCCTGGCTATTTTTTTTTTTTTTTTTTTTAGAGACAGGGTCTCGTTCTTGTTCAAGCTGGTCCCTGCCTGCTGAGCTCAGGCAATCCACCCGCCTTGGCCTCCCAGAGTGCGAGGATTACAGGTGTGAGCCACTGCACCTGGCACTTTTTATTATTTTAAGGTATTTTCTTTCTTTACCCAGTTTGTTGAGATTTTTTTTTTATCATAAAGGGATGTTGAATTTTATCATATGCTTTTTCATTATCTATTGGACATATGGTTTTTTGTTCTTGATTGTGTTAATGCAATGTATCGCCTTTATAGATTTGTATGTATTGAACCAGCCTTACATCCCTTGGATGTGTCCCACTTGATCATTATCTTTTCAGTGTACTGCTGAATTCAGTTTGCTAGCATTTTGTTCAGGATTTTTTGTATCTGTGTTAATCAGTGATATCGGCCTGTCATTTTCTTTTTTGTTGTTGTTGTTGTGTACTTGTCCAGTTTTGGTATCAAGGCAATTCTGGCCTCAGAGAATGAGTTTGGAAATATTCCTTCCTCTTCAGTTTTACTGAGGAGTTTGAGTAGAATTAGTATTAGTTCTATTAAATGTTTGGTAGAATTTAGGAGCAAAGCCATCAGGTTCTGGGCTTTTCTTTGATGAGAGACTTTATTACAGCTTTGATCTCATTATTTGTTATTGGTTTGTTGAGGGTTTCCATTCTTCATGATTCAATCTAAACAGGTTGTTTGTGTCCAGGAATTTACCTATTTCTTCGAGGTTTTCCAATTTGTTGGTGTATAGTTGTTCATAATAGTCTGTAATGATTCTTTTATTTTTGAGATCTCAGTTGTTATGTCCCCTTTCTTGTTCCTGACTTTATTGATTTGGGTCTTCTCTCTCTTTCTCTCTTTTTTTTAATAAGCCTCACTAAAGATTTGTCAATTTTGTTTATCTTTTCAGAAAACCAACTTTTCATTTTGTTGATCTTCTGTATTATTTTTAATCTCAATTTCATTTATTTTTGTTCTCATCTTTAATATATTTTTCCTTTTACTAATTTTGAGTTTGGTTTGTATCACTTTTATGTTTCCTGGAGATATGTTGTTAGGTTCTTTATTTGATGCAGGTGTTTTTTGCTCGAAACTTCTCTCTTCATACTGTTTTTACTGTATCCCATAGATTTTGATATGTTGTATTTCCATTTTCACTTATTTCAGGGATTTTTACATTTCCTTCCTAATTTCTTCATTGACTTCATTCAGAAGAATATTGTTTAATTTACATGTATGTGAGTAGTTTCCAAGGTTCTTTTCATCATCCATTTCTAGTTTTTATTCCATTTTGATTAGAAAAGTACTTGATATGGTTTCTACTGTTTTGAATTTTTTGAGACTTATTTTGTGGCCCCAGATAGGGTCTGTTCTGGAAGATGTTTCATGTGCTGATGGAAAGAATGTGTATTCTGTAACAGTTAGGTGAGATGTTCAATGAATGTTAGGTCTATTTGGTCTAGTGTGTAGTATAACTCTGATATTTCTCTGTTTATTTGTGTCCAGACAATCTGTCATTACTGAGAGTGGGGTGTTGAAGTTCACTGCTATTACTGTACTGCAGTCTATCCTTCCCTTTAAATCTATTCATGTTTGCTTTACAACTCAGGTGCTCTGGTGTCAGGTGAATATTTATAATTGTTACATCCTCTTGCTGAATTGACCCCTTTGTTATTACATAGTGACCATCTTAGCCTCTTTTACAGTCTTTGGCTGTAGTCTATTCTATCTGATATAAGTATAGCACTCCTGTTCTTTTTTTGGTTTCTGCTTGCATGGAATATTTTTCCATCCTTTCACTTTCAATCTATGTGTGTCTTTATAGGTGAGGAAGCATATAATTGGGTCTTATTTCTTATCCATTCAGCCACTCTGTGTCTTTTAATTGGAGAATTGAGTCCATTTATATTCAGTGTTATTAGTGAAGAGTAAAGACTTACTACTGCCATTTTGTTGTTATTTTCTGATTGTGTTTTAAATCTGCCTTTTCTTTCCTCCTTTCTTACTGCTTTCCTTTGTGCTTAAGTGATTGTTTCTGGTAGTATGTTTTAATTCATTGCTTTTTATTTTTAGTGTGTCAGGCATAGGTTTTTTGCATTATGGTTACCAGGAGGCTTACAAAAAGCATCGTATAGTTATAATAAGGTTTTTATTTTGTTTTCTTTGTTTGTTTGTTTTTGAGACAGAGCCTCACTATGTCACCCTAGGTAGAGTGCCGTGGCATCATCATAGCTCACAGCAACCTCAAACTCTTGGGCTTCAGCGATCCTCTCGCCTCAGCTTCCCAAGTAGCTGAGATTATAGGAACCCTCTATGATACTTGGCAAATAGTTTTTTATATTTCTAGTAGAGATGGGGGTCTCGCTTTTTCTCAGGCTGGTCTCGAACTCCTGGGCTCAAGCAGTCCACCTTCCTCAGTCTCAGAATACCAGAATTATAGGCATGAACCACCATGCCTAGCCATAATAGTTTATTTTAAAGAGATGACAGCTTAGATCACAAAAAGAATGGAAACAGGGAAAAAACAGAAGAAGAAGAAGAAGAAGAAGAAGAAGAAGAAGAAGAAGAAGAAGAAGAAGAAGAAGAAGAAGAAGAACAACAACAACAACAACAACAACAACAACAACATGACTACACTTTAATTTCATCCCCCCACATTTTTACTTTGTGTGTAAAAAAAAATTTACACATTTTTATGTTGCCTATCTCCTAACAGCTGTGTGTGTGTGTGTGTGTGTGTGTGTATATATATATATGTATATATATATATATATATATATATATTTAGATTTCTCTTTCAAGCTTCAAACTAGAGTTATGAGTGGGTTATACACCACAATTATGGTTTTGGAGTTTCCTGGGTTTGTCTATGTACTTGATTTTACCTGTGAGTTTTATACCTACAAATGTTTTCTTTTCACAAGTGTGACTTCATGGCAAATACCAGACATTGTGAAAAGCTCAATTTAACAAAATGGAGGATAGTAATACTAATAATTTAAAGCAATGATGCTAATATTTCCTTGGTCTTTATTTGAGCTAAAAAGTACAAGCTTCTTTTTTCATCTTTTCCTGAAACATTAGAAATATCTTCCCTTCCCACAGCCCTATACCCTCTTTTCCTAATCCCAAGTATCAACTCACAGATTTTACACTCTTGGACATTACAGCTCTTCTTGAACTTTTCATATGAGAAGGACAACTTGGCCTGACAGTGGGAAGGAAAGCCAGGAGTTAGTAAGGTTGTTTGCCTGGATAGTGCAGCCCAGAAGTAGTTGAGACACCAGAGGAAACAAGGATGAAGTTCAAGAACTCTGTTGAGAGTGGGAGGAAGGTTTCTTTTACTATTGCATGAAGTAGGAAAGTTGTTTTCTTTGTGCATGGATAACAATCTTGTTAGGATTGGATTCTAACAAGAAAGGAGGCATGGTTTAGAACAAGGAAACTTTGAGTACGAAAAGAAAAGCACTGATTTGGCTTCTGCAGGAAACATGTGGCCTCTTTTAGCATTGGCTCTTCTTTCTTCCCTTCTCCCTTATTTCCTTCCAGATCAAGGCTCTCCCACCTAGAAGACCACACAGAACCCTGCACTTGCTCTCACCCCTCACCCCTTTCATACCAGGCCTTCTGAACCTCGTCTACACTCTGGGCCACCCTCACCTTCCACTGCTGCCCCATCCGACTGGAATCTGGCCTCTATGCTCACTGCTCCCTGAAATGGTGCCCACCAGCGAGATCTGTGACTCTCGTGGTGTCAAACCCAACGGCAGCTTCCAGTTAACATCGTATGGCTCTTTCTGTAGAAGGGAATGGTGTTCACAATGTCTTCTCCAAACCTCCTTCTTTCCTGTATTTGAGATGCCCTGACCTTTCCTGTGTTCCTTCTACACTTCTGGCCTCTCCTCGGTCTCTCCTTCATCACCTCTTTTCTTTTGCTCCCTGTTTCAGCTGGAGCTTCCCAGGCCCCTGCTTTGGTTTATTCTCACTCTATATATCCCTAGATGATTTAATTAATCAGTCAACTTATAAATGGAATTTGTTGTAAGAATCTCTTAAGGTCTAAGTATTCATAACATGTTAGAAATAGTCACAGAAAAAAACTAACAGATTTGTTGCTTAAAATGATTTATACCTTTGCACTACATGTTTTTGAGATTTTCAGAGTAGAACGCTTTCCTTAAATATAGTTATTGTCTTGTTTCATTGCAACACAACCAGTGTAAAAGTCAAGCAGCAGAAAAATAGGTGATGGGAGAATGCTGATTCTGTGGCAAGTGTAGGTAAGTTACTAAGGCCAAGTTCCTATAAGCAGGAGGGCAGTGGAGATGGGCTCCTGGACTAGACACAGATCTCCCCATAGCCAAGCAGGAGACTCTGATCCCGTGACCCTCCCTCATTGCAAAAGCTGATTGGCCTGGTGGACACAGACCCAAGGGCAGTTAATCCATAATGCCTCGGCTCAAGCCAATGAGCTGGCTAACCTGGCTTCTCTGAGGAGAATTCAAACTGAGACAGAGGACTGAAGCTGGTAGTATGTTCTGGAGGTAAAAAGTCGTGAAAAGTCATGTAGACTCAGGGCCTGGGGCAGCCATTATGGTCACCTGGCAGGAAAGGTAAAAAGCAGCAGAGGCCAAGGAGCAGTGAGTGAAAGGAGAACAGAGCAGGCAACAGTTAGAGGCCAAGTAGCAGTTAGAGGCCAAGCATCGTGGGAGGGTGTGAGAAGGTCAGAGGGGCTAGGCTGGTAGTCGCTTCCATTCCAGCCTCCCCTCCCACTGCCTCACCACCCTCCCTTCCCCTCTGCCCAACTCATTCAGTCCCTTCTGGGCTTCTGTTTCTGAGCGGCCTTTCAGCTCCCCTAGGCCATCCGTCCCTGACCAGCCCAGGGTCATTGAGCCAGTCTTTGAGTGTCTCACAGCCATTGAGGATAAGGTCTGGGGCTAGCGTGTCCACCAGTGTTTAGGTTTGTAGGGACATAGCTAAGAGGCCAAGAGGAGGGGACCCTGGGGTCCCACACCTGTGCCTGGCACTGTCGCTGCCCTGCTGAGAACCCCAGACTCAGCATCTAACAGCATCACTGTTACTTTGGCTTACTTAGTTTCCTCAGAGAAGCTGTGTACTGTGGCAATCGTCAAACCAGACGCAGTGGCCCATGGAAAGACCGATGAGATTATCATGAAGGTAAGAGAGACGACACTTAACCTGCACAATGTCCTCATGTCCTCTGTGGTGGATAAACAGGGAGGAGCACTGGGCAGTGACATCCTGGTGCTGGGAGAAGAATTCAAAAGGAGTAACTCAAAGTCCGTTCAAGAAAATTGAAACGTTAAGTCTGATTGGGACTGAAACTGTGGCATGAGGGTCTTCATAGCATTTCATGTTGCCCCCTCTTTGTTTTTTACCTTTCAACTAAGTAAAATGTGAATTTCAGCTTGATTCATCCTTTCAGAATATCTGTGTATGTTCTACAGATCCAGGAAGCTGGGTTTAACATTTTAACAAGTGAAGAGAGAACCATGACAGAGGCAGAAATGCGACTTTTCTACCAACACAGAGCTGGAGAGGTTGGCTCACCTGCTTTCATACGTTTAACATACTCTCATTTCTTTTGCTTCCTCCATCTGTATGTTTATAGAATGATATTAGTTTGGGAGAAAACAGAATATAGTGAACAAAAATATGAACAGCAACTGGGTCATATATTTGTTCTTGAAATAATTATAGGCTGTGTCAGGTAAAATTCTTTGGTTGCAAAGAAAAGATTTTGACTCTAAGTAATGAAAATAAGGACTATATATTAGAAGGACATTCTGTAAATTATAAAACTGAAGCAAAAGAAGGAAGAGTTTAACGAGAAGGGCTTGGGACAAAAGGAACCAAGACAGAGCTAGGTCAAGCTGCATGCATAGCACTTTAGACGCTGCCATTGGGTAACTCAGACCCAATTAGTTTCCATTGGTTTCTGCTTATGACTCACATACTTGGAGTTGGGTTGACCTAGCTTGGGTCATAGTCCCACCTCTCTTGTTAGGGGTGTGTTTGTGTGGGAAGAATGGCATGATGGCTATTAGTCACACTAGGGCCTAATGAAATGGGGAAGGGCTGTTCCCCAAAGGAAAACCATAGTACTGTTGTGACTTGAAGGAGGAAGGGTTTCAAAGCTTCGCACGCAAACAAAAAACATCTCAACTGTATTCCATCCTTTGGTTATCCAACATTCACTCATCTCTCTTCTTTTGAAATCCATACATACAGTTTTAAAACTGCCTCTTATTTAAATACCTCTTAACCTTATTATAATCATCTCATTTTCAACCCCAAACTTGAAGTCTCTTCTTTGTGGGTTCTCTGGGCGTAGTTGGTCATTACTACCATACCTCCCCGACACTCTCTGTGGCAGGCTGAGGTGGCCAGGCAGGGGCGTTGCAGTGGCTGAGTGTGCACAGGATGCCGGTGGGCCCAAGGCTGCCCCCTGGATCCCTCCCATCCTGCGGGTGGTCCAGGATCACTGACTCTGCAGCTCCCAGTGGCCTGGCCCTATGTCCCTGTCTTCTTTCCCTGTACCTAGGAGGCATTTGAGAAGCTGGTTCATCACATGTGCAGTGGACCAAGCCACCTCCTGATCCTCACTAGGACTGAGGGCAACGAGGACGTGGTCACTGCCTGGCAAACTCTCATGGGGCCTTGTGACCCCAGTGTGGCCAGGAGGGAGCAACCTGAAAGGTGACATTATCAGCTGTGGTCCTTGCATTCATCTCAAAACCTGCACCCCAGGAAGCTGAGAGCTCCACTTGGTGTTTAGACCAGAATCATGGGTAACACAGAAGGTTCTATAGCAGCCAGCAGCCCCCTTCTTTGTTGTATATTTGGGGAGAGCCTGCCATCTACCCTCTGTGGTTCAGGCCCCAGTCCCTTGTTGCGTCCTCCTGTGAGCTGTGTCCTTGCTGACTCTTCCCTCCCCTTCCAGAAGACTGCTGCTGGATTTGGTCCTCAGTCGCTATTCTCTCTCCAGGCCCCATAGTGTGCTCTGAGGAAATTCCAGATTCCAGGGCCCCAGTCAAGCCTTTCAAGTCAGAGGAAATGGGGCAAGGCCTGAGAATCAGGATCCCCATCCACCCCTGCTCCCCACCCAGGGAGTCCTGAGGCCGTTTAGAATCGGAGCACCCCGTTCTGCACCTTGCACTAGGCTGGCTTCAGCTGCTTCTTGGCCCTGGGAGTATTTAGCTGGTGCTAACGATGCCAAATCTGCTGTTTCTTGGCCTTTGAAGCTGAGAGGCTGAGATAACAGGAAGGAAATTAGCAAGAGGCCAAGGAACTGCAGTTGCCCACTGTATTGTAGGGGACCAGGAGCATTCATATATGAGGTAGCCCTGGCTAGCAAAAGATAGCTCAAGGTTCCAATCTGAGACTGCATACTCAGGCAAGTGCCTTCTCAGCCTCAGTTCCTTCATCTGTACAGTGGGGATAGAAGCCCCCACTAGAGGGGGGGCAGCATTTGACACAGAGGAGGCATGGCAATATTAGTATTATCTTGTGTAGTTATTGCAAGGATCGACTTTACAATGCTATAGGAGGCACTTGGCATGGTGCTAGCCTTGATAATAGTATAAACAAAATGGCAGCTCCTGTGCTTACCCCATAATTCATGCATCTTTAAAATGGAGCTAATAGCAGTCTCCCTCATAGGGCTGTGGAGAAAATGCAATGAGATTGTGTACAGAAAGCACCCGGCCATGTGCCCAGAACACTGCCATGACCAAATAAATGTCAGCTACTATTATCATTGCTGCTGTTCTTGGTATTTCCTGCAAAGAGAAAGCAATTTCATAGGAATGCAGAATGCTGATTGGTAGTTGGTAATCATGTTGCCAGAAAGCAAAACATTTCTTTTCAAATGAAGCAAACGTTTCTTTTACATTTTGCCAATGTTCCCAGTCTCCGTGCTCAGTACGGCACAGAAATGCCCTTTAATGCTGTCCATGGAAGCCAGGACGGAGAAGCCGCCTGCAGGGAACTGGCATTGCTCTTCCCCAATTTGAAGTTTTCAGACAAAGAAGCACCTCAGGGTAAGTCATCAAGGCAGATTTGGTGTTTATTAAAGATGAAAAGGAAGTTGTGACTATGCGTTTGAGTGTGGTGGGGGGACTGGTAATAATTACTTTGGCCAAAAAGTATCCAATCTAATAAAGTCCTTTTCTGAAAATATGGGTCATTATATAATTTGAGTATCAATACTAAATTGTTTTGTGTTTTCACAAAATAACAATGTTGCTTTTTAATACCGCATTAAATTTTTTGATGCTTCATATTTTGGAATCATATATTCATTGCAAAGAATTTTGTTTGCATTTCCCTGTTGAAATCACTGGCGAAAATTTCATTAACTTTCTGGAAGCTTACTTCAAAGTCAGTCAGAGGCCAAATGTGGCTCCCTCACTTGCTCTGTGCTCCACACACCCCAGGCCAAGTCCCAAGGACTCGCTGAGAAGCAGGGGCTGCACAGAGGGGCCCTCTACCTGGAGCCTGCTGTGACCCTCACATCCTTCAGTTTCACATTTGTTTTATTTTATTTTATTTTATTTATTTATTTTCTTGTACGAAAGGTCTTTATTGGTGGGGGAAGCTGCAGAGCAGCATTAAGGAGGAGAGGAGAGAGAGAAATGGGGGAAGAGAGGAGAAGAGAGAAGAAAAGTGACGGGGGAGAGAGAGAGAGAAAGAGGAGACACACGGGGGGAGAAGGGGGAGAGAGAGAAGAGAAGAGCTTTTATTTTAGTTTTATTATTATTGTTGTTGAGACAGTCTCTCACTCTGTCACCCTGGGTAGAGTGCTGTGGCATCATAGCTCACAGCAACCTCAAACTCCTGAGTTCAAGAGATCCTCCTCCCTCAGCCTCCCAAGTAGCTGGGACTATAGGTGCCAGCCCCAATGCCCAGCTAATTTTTCTATTTTCAGTAGAGATGGGGTCCTGCTTTTGCTCAGGCTGCTTCAGCTTCACATTTGAACATGAAAGGATAGTTTAAGACTTCCCCCTTCATGGGGAGCATTCACAGACAGCCTCTGGGCAAGGTGTGCTGGGTTATCACCACCTCCAAATCCAGGTGAGAACCCCAAGGGGTCCAGAGCCCATGAGACTCAGCCCGTTCCACACCCAGTGGGAGAACTGGCCCTGGCCTGTGCTGTTTATGTTGCTGGGCTCCATTTTCTGGTCTGGGCCTGCAGTGAGGCAGGCAGAAGGGGTTGGGGATGAATATACTGGGAAAAAACAAAGAATGTGAGGGTCTGCCTCTTGGGAGGCGGCTATAGGCAGCTCTGAAATGGTAATAAGCTGTGTATGTCCTAATTGAGTTTTAACCAGTATTTGCCCAAATGTTTGATATGCTCATGTCTCAAGATCTGAAATCCAGGCAAGTCAGGAGGACAGGGCACAGTAAGGTGAGGTGGGAGCTGACTTGTACAGGCTCCCACTGACTCCTTGTCACTGCCATTGGAGGAACAAGCTGAGGGTGCCACGGAGGGTGGGAGTCAGGAAATCCTGGGAAGTGTGGCTCTCTGTGGATCCTCTCATTCTGGTTGGGCAGCCCTATAGGGGCAGCTTTCCTTCCGGACCTGCCCTCAGGGAGAGCCCATGATGCATTTTGTTGTGTCCAGGGTCTTGGGACCTCTTTATCCTTTTGGGGCCATTAGAAGCAAATAGATCTAACTCAGGGTCAAGTCTAGAGTGGAGGTACGTGATTCTGCCGGGAAATGCTTATTGGGACTGTGGGCGAGAGTGTAAGTCTGACTTTTTGGCCTCAGGTGATAATGAGCAAAGGGGATGATTCCAGTAGGGTCTGTGCGCAGGTCACATCCTGGGAATAGCTGTACAGCCTCCCATGGATGCTACTTTGAAGTAGCCTTGTTGGGGTTATGTTCTGCCCACTTCTAGTGTCACTACTTCTCAGTTTGGGGGGTTCTCTCAAAGTACCCAGCACTTTTGGGGGGGTTCTCTCAAAGTACCCTAAGAAAAAGGCCCTGGAAAGGCACTGGGGGGAGGAGTCAAGGGCTCTGAAGATAGACAGTCCGGGGTTTGAGTCCTGATTCCACTACTCCCCAGTTGAAGAGGCTCTGGAAAGTTTCTTACCTTTTCTGGGCCTCCATTTCCCTCATCTGTGAAATGGACATAATGTAGAGCCATCATTATAACCCTAAGCTAACAACTTTGTAATAGTAATCTTCCTCATAGAGCTGCTGTGCAGCTGCAAGGAGATAGGATGTAAACCTCTTGGCCAGACACATTGGTGGCTCAACAAACGCTACTCACTGTAATCAATCCCTAGTCCCTAACACATGCCTTAGGCTCCCCTTTGCTGTCCCTTCCACCCTGACCCCTAACTTCATGGCCAGTGGTGAAGGTAGACTTCACTTTTCCTGTTTCTTTGCAGATATGGGTGGGGCCGGACTGGGACAGGGCGTCCTACAGAGCATCTGTCATCCACAGGTGGTGAGGATGACGGAGTGGCAGGCCCCACTGAGGTGCTTGGCATCCCTGAGGATGTGGATTGAGCTGGCTGTGCTGCTGCTTCTGGAGCATGTGACCAGGGTGAAAGGGCAGTACACTCGGGTCTGCTGAGCAGAAGGGACCTCCAGAATTGCAACTTCATCCTTTGAGCAACAGTACTTTTTTGGTTTAGTAGTCTTTCATGAACAATGAACTCCTGCCTTATTAAACAGTGTATAGATCAGACACTTTTTCCCCCCCTGTCTCTAGGATTTTACAAAATAAATGGGCATCAGTCATTATACTCTGCTGGTAGATAAGGCATCATCTTAGAGGATACTGAGTTACATGGGACAGTGTTTCCCCAATAATACATCTACTATATGGATCAAATAATTGGATTGCTGAATTTATGTATTTTTTATTATTTTTATTTTATTTTTGAGACAGCATCTCACTTTGTTGCCCCAGGCTAGAGGGCCATGACGTCATAGCTTGCAGCAATCTCAAACTCCTGGGCTCAAGCAATCCTTTGCCTCAACCTATCAAGTAGCTGTGAGCCATTTGCCCAGCCTTTACTGCTGAATTTAGTTAACTATGACCTTGAAAACAGTGTATCATGACTGTCTGTGACACTTCCAGGCATACTGTGTGGCAACAGACATTAATCAGATTCGAGTCCCTCCTCATGCTGCCTGCCCACCTCACAGAACTGTCATTTAATGCTACCAGACTTGCCCCTCTGTGGGCTGCCATAAATCAGGGCACGTTAACATGTAATGCTTGGAAGTTACATTTGGGACTAGGGTTCATCTAATTTTCTTGATGTATCCCTCCCCCATTTTTTCGGATTTTGGCTGTAGTCTAATTTTAAAACCTGAGAGCTCCTAGTGGGACCACGTTGCTTTTAGATTTCATTTTCTGCCAGCCTGGCATAAGGCACAGTGTGCTAGGGCCTTGCTGGTCCTGAGTTCAGAAAGATGAGTTAGTACTTGAAGGTGGGAACCAAGGCCCACAACAGTGGGTGGGGCCTGCCGTTGAAGGTTACCATTTCCCATGATGTTGGGTCACCTCTGGATGAAACACACATGCCCACAGCACTCACTAGTATTTATATTGGGCCCTCCATGTGAAACATTGCCGGATCTGTCAGGAAAGCTGGATCCACTGTTCCAGACCCCCAGACACACAGCCCACCATGGAACTGTGGTTCTCGCTTTTGTGAGTGGCCCAAGAGTAGCATACATTTGGTCTATGTCTACCTCAGAGCTGGTAAACATCTTGGAGAAGCACAATCACCTAGCTGATAGCTGATTTCCCCAGAATCCAGGAGACACAGATCATTGTTGCTGGTGATATGAGATGGAGCCACTAGGGCCTCAGAAAGCAGGACAGAAGGGAAAAATTGGGTGGGGAAAGTCAGCCTGTGAGGAAGCTGTTTGTCAGTAATGGTTCTTTAACTTTCCCAGGGACTGGGAAGGTGAGGGTAGGGCAGGTGAAGGGCAGGAGGGGCGCTAGATGATAGGACCATAGTCAGAGGGGTGGTGACAAGCCCCTTCCTTTCATTACTGGTGGTCCAGAGCTGCTTTGAGTTCAGCATTGCTAGGCATTTCTTTCCTAAGAGTATAGAAGGTTCATGGCATAGGGAATGCAGGGAAGGAAGGGGGTTCTTGAGAGTAGCAAATGTCTGCTCACTTTCAGAAGATGGAATGCCTCAGCAGAGACCCTGGGCCTGTTTTCCCACAACAGAAGCAAACTAGGGGCTGCAGGATCGGTGCTGCTTTTTGGCTTTGAAGCTGCTTAGTTTCTGAGGGCCTGACAAGTAGGAGGGCAGGCTTAGCCCCATGAAATCAAGGAGTGGTTCCATTGTAAAGACTTGCTCTGGCCTTCCACTCAGTGAGAGGACTGGCTGCTGGTAAAGCCACAGCCAGGAGTCAGGGACTATGAAGACGGAAGGAGCAAAGGTGGCTCAGTAGTCTATGACCCTTGGGAGGCTCCCTTAGCTTTCCCTGAAGTCCCATCCTGGACCAAAACTTCCCTCATTAGAAATAAGTATGTGCCTCTCTGCCCAGTAACCAGGCAAAGGCAGTGCAAAGCAGCAGGAAGGGGCAGCACCAGCCCCTCTCTCAGGTGGCAAAGTTGGGACCTCTGTCTGTCAGTCCTCCATCAGGACCTGGGGTAGGACTCCCTCCATTCCTCTCCTTTCTTAGGCCTCACTTCCAAGTTCTCCCTGTGGAAAAGGGAGGGTCTGCCGGCTCTTGCTCCTGTTTTCCCAGCCTCACTTCAGTCCTCTGAGATCTCCTTCCACAGAATCCCCATGCTAGCCACCTGTTTTCCCAGCCTCACTTCAGTCCTCTGAGATCCCCTTCCACTGGAATCCCCATGCTAGCCACCTCGTCGATCTCCCCCATGCGATGGGGGCAAGTGTCCTTGGCCTTCTCTGTTTCAAGTGAGGTCCCGAGATAGGACGTGCTGTCTACATTTTAGACGGGAGAAGGCAGCATACAGTTAAGTGAAGAGCACTTGTGTGTCCTTGCGGAGGGACAGTGGCTGTTTGGGCACTGTGCAGCTGGCCATCTGCTAAACCCTGGTCTGAGTCCAGCAGGTAGTGACAGTGGAGTGTGGCATAGCTAAGGGGCGAGGGGAAGGTAGAGGGGGGTGAGCGCAACATTGGGGAGAGGAAATCTTGGTGACTGGGAGTGGCCACTTGAAAATGGTCTGCTGGCCTTCAGAAGGCCAAAACGAGAGGGGTCCCCAGACTGTTGCAGATGCCTAGGGAGCCATAGTTACCTGAAGGCACCTGCCCCCACCCTGAAATGCAAAGCCACTTCCCAGTCCTTCATTCACCAAGAATCACAGTTTCCAAAAGCCAGTACACATTATCTTCTAATGTTTTAGACATTTGGAAAACAGACTCCTTTTTAGAAGTTGCCATGATTTTTCTTGGCTTTTATTAACATGTGTTAAAATCATATTATTCAAACACTACCAGAAGAACATGTATTGTTCTGAATAAAGTGCTTAAGGAAAAAAAAATGCAACTTATTAAATTGGACATTCTTTTCTAGTTCATTTTGGGTTACAATCAGGGCACAAAAGGAGAAACAGAATGCAGTATTAGAGCGAGAAGCTTAGTTAAGAACTTGGGTGTAGACAGACATAAGACCATGTCCCATTCTTCCCACTTCCTTGCTGTCTGAACACTGCACCTGCATAAAGCAGCAAACAGCTTTGTTTTAATAAATACATTTCCCTTCATTCAAATCAGAAAAGGTTAATTATAGTAAAGCATTTTTATTTGACCATCTGTTTATACCCACAAGTAAGATTTATCCACAGAGTTTAAGTGAGAAAGTGTTATTTCATTGGGCCTTCAACTTTCTAATGCTATTTGGGTTCAAGATTGTCTCAGCAATTCATTATTGGTTTCTTTATATTCATTGGGTACTTTTTTTTGCAGTTTTTGGCCTGGGCTGTGTTTGAACCTGCCACCTCTGGCATATGGGGTCGGCACCCTACTCCTTTGAGCCACAGGCACCGTGCCTTCATTGGGTACTTTTTAAAACCAACACTACAGTGTTACAAATGCCAATCAAGGATATTTTCACAGTACTAGAAACAATAATGAACGGGCCTAAATATTTATTTCCAATAAACTAGGTTTCATTAAATTGTTTTTCTCACAGTAGCAGTCTGATCTTTGCACAAAACCAAAGTCCTGTTTTGACAGATTTTAAAATAAGTGATGTTCTAAAAAAATAACAACTTGGAAATCTCTGTGTTCGAATCTTGGGTGGTCATGTTGAGAACAGGAAAAACTGCATTAAATATATTTTTAAAACATTCATTTGCAATTGAACATATTTAATCTTCCAAGGAAGGTACAGGTTGGTGATAGGGTGGCTGTGACGTGAAGAACACCATCAGGAGTGGCTGGTGGACGGGCTTGTGGCCCCTTCACTGGCGTATACAACAAGCTTCCAGACTGTAGGCCTCGTATCCTGACCATGATGCCTTTGACCTCCTTTTAGCAAAGAGAAAAGGAAGGCTGGTTCTACCTCCAAACACTCAAGAGCAACCTTTGTTGAGTTCACCTTGCAGCTGACCCAGAAGTTGGAGCTGGTGCCAAAGCTAAAGGATACAGAAGGGCTAACAGCACTCACTGTAAAAAGAAGTCATCTTCAGTCTCTCTGAGGAGATTCCCTTCCCTTCTCTCAACTTGAGTGCTTTCAGCTTCATGCAGGAAAAGATCTTACTAAAGTTTTGATCTCATTTTATAGAAGCAAACCAACGAACAATCTTGAGCAAGCTAGTATGGATTTTGCCGAGTATAGGAAGAGACAGTTTTCTAAACTACATTGTTCTTTACTCCTTTCTACAGATGTGTCTGTAGAACGTTCTTTATTTTCACAGTGATATATGCTGTTTCAGGAAGCACAAGGTGATCTGTTTCCAGGAAGTGATGACCACTTTTAGTCTGAGCATAAGGTTCCATGACTGGTTCTAAATCCTGCCAGATAATGCTACGCCAATGACAAGATTTAGGGCAGTTGGAAGGCTCTCAGTCCCCAGTTCCCGTCAAGGGTAGCCTACCAGGGTCATGGCTGGATTTCTGCTATCAGTAGTTATATTCCCTTTGAGGATCCAAAGAACCTATGGTGAATCTGTTAACCTCACTATACTTTTCCCTGTACATCTGACTTGGAAGCCTGAGAACTTATTGAATTAGGCTGAAAAAAGGCTCTGTACTTGCTAATATTGATGGCAGTAAGATGATAGCTTACTATTTTGCACAGCACCATGTATAGTGCCTGTTATTCAGGTCAACTATAGCCAACTTTTTCTTTTTCTTTTTTTTTTTTTTTATAAAGAAAATCTATGTAAGTTGAGGTTCAGAAATGCATATATTTTATACTTACAAATATTCATCTGACCAAAATTCAACATAACCTTTATGGAACATTTAACAATTGTTTTGTTTTTAAAATAACATTTCATTCAAACTGTATATAATTCAGTTAAGTTTTTTTATACAGCAAGCAATGCTTAAACCCTGGAAAATCTGTAGAAAAGAGATTTTCACACAAAATAAGAAAAGAAAAATCTGAGGTATCCCACACACACACATTCATTCATTCTGGCCCATGGGCACGCGCGCGCGCGCGCGCACACACACACACACACACACGCACCTGTGTTCACACAGACATGTTCATTCTCACTAAGTGGCTGCAGCATAGGCAAAAAATTGTAGGTCCAAAGGAAAATGATTGATTGTTCTAATAAAGAGTCCAGGTAGCTCAGAAAAAAACCAAAACAAAACACAATAGTCCTCTGAGGAAATTACTACCTCAAAAAAATGTTCTCAAGATGAAGTTGAGATCTAAGCCTACTAAATTGCTTTTGCAAAACAGCTCCCTGCAGTCCAAGGTGACTTGTGCAAATAGAAGGAATCAAATGAGGCTAGTTCCTGTCCGTCCTTAAACAAGGATGCGGGATGCTCGCAGGTGCCCAGGGGCGCTCCATCATGCCAGGTATTGCTGCAGTGCTGTCTTTGCCCTGAAATCACAAAATTCCTGTTAGCCATCATGTCATCATTGAAGGGAAAAAAAAATCTGAGGCTAAACAATGGCTTCTGGGGAAGTCTAAAAAAGTAGATTCCCGAGAGGGAACTGGAGTGAGCCCAGCTGGGCACCCACCTTAAGGTCCAGAGATCTGTGGTGAGCAAAATACCTCAAACCCACCCCGGCTGTGCCCTTCCTGTGGTTCTCTCAGAGGGCTATTCTTGCTCTTAAAGTTGCTGTGGCTCAGTGACATTCCACATTTCCCTTTTAAGTGCTGACATTCTGTAGTTTTGCTTTGTCATTGGCATAGTTGCGAAGGATCTGGAATCCTTTACTTTCTCTTACTGCCACGTGGATTTTATGTAGTGATGCACAACAGTAAGGGAGGACATACAGGATTCTAGGAAGCTAAGAGGAAAACTGACAGGAAAAAACTGTTGATAAGGTGCATGGTTCAAATGCCTTAGGACTATGGAAGGTCAGTCTCATCGTGTTCTTTTCGTCACACCTGATGACACCACAGCTCAGTGATTTTCAACCAGTTTGCCATCAAAGGATCTTAGGTGTGCTACAAAATTTTTTAAAGATCATTAATTATTTTCGAAAGTAGTTCAAAGTACAGTAAGTATATTCTTTATTTTGGATCAACATAATTTCCGTGTGCTGTGGAAGTTTAACTATAGGTTCAAGTGTGCCGTGAGATAGCTGAATGTAGGATGTGGACTGTTATGGTGATTAAGGAAGAAGATCCTGATCCTTGTAAAAGTGACCTCCTTTGAGTTGGGCCCTAGGAGGCCTTCTTTACTACTCCCATCATGAGCGCGGTAAAATTTCTAAACAGGTTTCATTTGTGAGAGTTTAAGAAGTCAGGTTTTACCAATGGTCTCCCCTTCTGAGATGTAAAAATAAAATGCTAAAATTTTCAGGTACTAATAGCTGCTGAAATTAATACCACGTAGACTAGGCATGCAATAAGGTGGACTGAAGTGCAGTTTCTATAGTGAAGTAATACATGTCTTCTACAGTTTTTAAAGTAGTATACTGAGGAATATTCTTGAAATTATGTAAGACTCTCTAAAGAGGATGGTTGTCAACAGTACAATCCATGAGAAAAGAAACCCCTAGACAGACTGCTGGGTTCTACAAGGACATTTTTAGAAACAAGTTTATGAATGATGGCACAGACCATCCATCTGCCTCCCCAAATCCATAAAGAGGCTGAGAAGAGGAGTTCTGACGGAGGTGGGAGCCGCAGGCCCCTGGAATCCTGAGGCATTCTAAGCCTGGCGTGGTTAGCAATAGCTCCCCATGTGTAAGTGTTTAAAAGTCTAAGGATCACAAAGCCTTAAAGATAGAAGCAACCCTAGAGATGTCTTCTTTAGGCAATAGACTTTACTGTGCCACCATGAGAATGTCCATAGGAGGGCTTTTGTTTTTTTGGAGATGGAGTCTCATTCTGTCTTCCAGGCTGCAGTGCCATGGCATCAGTCTAGCTGACAGTGACCTCAAATTCCTGGGTTCAAGTGATCTACCTGCTTCAGCCTCCCGAGTAGCAGGGTCTACAGGCACCCACCACAATGTCCAGCTAATTTTTCTATTTGTAGTGGATATGGAGTCTTGCTCTTGTTCAGGCTGGTCTCAAACTCCTGAGTTCAAGCAATCCTTCTGTCTTGGCCTCCTAGAGTGCTAGGATTATAGGCATGAGCCACTGTGCCCAGCACCAG